>JARVZY010000110.1:0-65566 GCA_030686995.1 Artemisia argyi | reverse complement strand
TGATATTTTTATTTTGTATTATAATAAAAACAATGGCGCGGATGGATGTACCATGACCGCGACTAATAGGTTCTGTTGCACGCACAGACGCAGATAGATTTATCGTGACCGCATAGACTCTAACGTTTTTGGATGATCGCAGTTGACCACGGCTTTCGTCCAGTGCCTGTATGTAACAGTGCAGTGCGCTCATGGCGATTGACTAGCATCGTGGTGCCTGTACATGACAGTGCGCTCATGGCGCCAATCTGCGAAGATTTCCGAACGCATGGCCTGATGCGGATAGATTTATCGCGACTGCGCTGTTTCGCGGCTAAAAGATATAGTAGGTCCGATCGTGCGGACTTAATGTGCTCGTAGCGATAGATAAAATCGTGTTTATCAAGGTAAAAGATTTATGTAAAATCTTTTTAATAAGTAAAAAATACCAAATCTTGTCGATTTGAAAGATATTTTTGTGCATATCTTTTTTAAATATTGGATAATGTTTTTGTATTTAGAAGATACGTAACAAAAATAAATGTGAAAACAAAATATTAGGAATATCTCGTAATCACCTTAACTTTTGAAAAGTCAACACAAATCCCATACAAGTTTTACTGTGGCTTGACAGGACCAAAGAATAGAAAACAGTACGCATGGTACTTTTTCTGGTTTTTTGACTTGCGCAGTAATATGCGTTCAATTAAAAGATATATCAAGTTTTAAAGAATTAAGTCTTTGTGATATATATGTATATATAATGCGTACGAGGGTAACAAAACCAAATCTAAAGTCAGCCGCATATTTTGACCAAAAAATATGAGATTCAACGTTTAGTGGTTACGAGATTCAACGTGTAGTTGACCAAAAAATAAAGTTACCGCATAATTATATCGATGCGACGATGGTCGCGTTCTAGTCCGGTGAGAGCACGACACTTGTCGTAGCCGGTCCTACGGATGGCGCCACTTGTTGATGCATAATCTGGCGCGGACTTATTCAACGACTCTCCTTGGGCCGTTAGTCGTCTTCATAAGCCCTGAGTAGACCTGTACAACAAAGAGAACCCGTTAGGAGTGGACCCGAGGCCGTAGCCCCGGGATCCACCTCCGACGGTCAAGTTAGTATGTGATGCGCGGAGCATATAATAATTATTAGGTTTAGGATAACCTGATATGAGATGTGATGAATGGAACCCCAGCCCTATATTTATAGGCATGGATTAGGGTTTAGGCATAGTGTGGGCCGCTGGCTACCCGGGCCTGACCCATTCCTGGCCCAGTCCGGACCATACGTCCACACCATCCCTTCCCTCCCTCCCACCTTCCCGTCCCTTACCTTTCCATCTTAAAAAAACTAAAGAACAACGTTTTTTTTTATTTCCCTTCCCATCCCTTCCATTACTTAAAAAAAAAAAAAAAAAAAAAAAAAAAAAAAAAAAAAAGCGAAAGGATATGATTACTTGCAAACTACTATAACAACTAAAGTATGTAAACCACAATAAATGATGTGTGTACTATAAACATGTGCGAATATAGTTTGCGGATGTTATTAAGCATTCTGGTAAAACTCGTATTTGGACATGTTATTAAACATTCCAGTAAAACTTACATAATTTAAATTTGAATTGAATGGGTATGTGATACTTATAGTTTGATGCCAATGTTCAATAGAGTTAAAAGACTCTTGAATCACATTTAAACTATGGTCCAAACACGTCGAATTTAATACTTTTACCAAATAAATTTCAATTAACATCTTTTATATAATAAAATAAAACACCTATTGAAAATTTTCATTTCAAAAAAATCAATTCATACTCTATTTGGTAATAATTATATTATTATTGTTTTTAATTTAAAAGATTCTGAATTTAAAAATTTTAAAATTTTCCCAATTTGGCAAAAAGAGACTATAAATTCGTTTTCAAGTGAAAAGTGGGTAAAAAATTATATGTGTTAAAAATATGAAAGAAGAAAACTTTAAAAAGGTGGGGTAAATCTACAATAATATAGGGGTCAAAACCAAACTTTTTAAGTTTTAGAAGCGGAGCTCTTCTCCCTTCCAGGCTCCAGCAGTCCAGCGTACCCCACTCTCCCAAACCCTAATGTAAACGATGTTGAAGAATCAAAATCGCATATTACGTTCAAAGTATTCTTAATTATTGTTAAAAATTGGAAAACTGTCGATCCAAGGTACCTTTTTTTGTTCTTAATCTTTCAGTTGCGATTCATTTGATTAATGATTCTTGATTTTATTGTTAAGGGTTCTTGATGAAAGTGACAAACTTGATTACATGGTTTTTATTATTATTATTATTATTATTATTTAATTCAGTGTTTAAAGGTTACATCTTTTTAAGTTTTGGGTTTGATTATGTGATGGAGATTGAATTTCATCAAGTTTTTAGTGCTTGGCAAAAACTACTCATTTGCTTATTTAATAGTGAACTTTTAACTATCGTTTTATTTGTAATTGACCCATACCCGTTTTAACCACCATCAACTTTTTGACCAGGCCCATCTTTACTGTTGGTATCTACTCATGGTTTGAAGTTTTAGTGTTTTTATGAACGTGGTAGGGCTCGCTCAAATTGCATTTTGGATGTTTTGAATAACAAATGTGAGGTATTTCCATCACTTTACAAGTTTGAATTATGTAGCAGCCTCTTTTGAGTATTCATGTGTCAATTTGCTCTGTAAAGGTATGAACCTCAATTAAGTTGACCATACACACTCTTTACTGAAAATGTTTGAACTAGACTGAAAACATCATTTTTGTATATGTGGTCTTGCTATATTTTGAAACGAAATCTAAAATATAGTTGCTAGGCACATGCTTTACTCACCCTACGCTACAAGCTTGGACCCGCTTATATGAAAAGACTATAAGAATAAGGAGGTGTTTGGCTAAGCTTTTCTGCTAAACGGTTTATAAAGAGCAAGTGTCTCGGTCTTATAGTGAGTAAAATTATTATCAATTTTACATTCTTTGAACAAAATTACAGTCTTGAACGATATGTCCAATATCAAGCATAATGTGTAATCGAGCTATGTGTTAATAGTGGAACATCGTGGAAGTTAAACCACAAGTTAATATTTGCGTTTCTTGCCTACTTTTAGTATGAACAATATATAGTTATATACTTGCCAACCTCAGCTTTTGGTTACATTCTGTTAATGGAACTAGAGTAATATATAATTTGGGTAAAACTAATAGACGTGACAAGTTTGACTCATTTCATATGAATGTATTACTTAGGCTTGTGCATATCTTCACATGTAATATTAAAATAGAGCTAAGCATGCAAATAGGTCGTAAGTAGGAAAAATGTCCTTTCACAGCTATTAGCCACTATTGGTTTTTAGGCATATATTTCTAAACAAATAAAAAAAGTCATTAGAAAATATACTCCGTATAACAACTACGCAAGAAAAAGTCTACTTTACCTTCCAACTTCTATTTAGCCCGTTGTTTGCAAACTACTGATAAATTTACATAACCATTCTAAAGTCTAAACTACATCGTATTGACTTTTACTATCAAAATTGGTGTTGGAAGTAATTTGTTGCTTGATGCAATCTCTATTTGCTGTAATGTTTTGCAATGTAATATTACAATATGTGTTATGGGTCAACCCATTCCAACCCATTTAATACACTTTTGTTCGAGTGACCCATTTGCTTATGGTGGGCTCGAACCTTCTCACTTTTAGCTGAATCTTTACAATACACTATCGTATGATTGATACTTTGGGTGAGAAATTACCAGAAAATAGGGTATATAGATAGAATCTCATATCATTAGTAATTATCAATAAACAATATACATCAATATAAAGTATATAAAAAGAATAGTAAAACAAATCTCTTACTAACTCTAATTTGGAAATACTATGGTGGAATGCAGGTGTAGGATAAGTAACAAAACCATGGGGTGAGATCTCATAAGCTGCTGGTGCGCAACCTCAACACAGGTATATATAGGCTTTAACCCATTTAACTTTAAACATAAAATTGACTCATTTCATCTAGCAAACCTGACTCTACTGAATACACTTTTATGCCTATGGTCTGAACTGTTCCATTTTTAGCTTAATCATTTTAAAGACCTATTTGTAACTGGCTTTTCTCGGCAACTTTGTACCCCCTTTGACATGTTACAGTTGTAACATAAAAGCTTAAACGTCTCATCCAACGGTTTGAAAACAAAACATGGTGCATACTACACTTATGGGTTTAATGTAGTCTGTTCACTACTCTAATGTGTGATGTGGGTCAAACAATGAAGAACAATCCCGTACTAATTCAACCCATCATTAGCAATTTCAAAAATATTAGAATGCCATACATGTTAGCAAACCCATAGTTAAGCTTATATTTATATGATGTGTTATGTAACAATTTTATATTAGGTATCAAATTTATTTATGGCATGAAACTAAGATTTATGGAGATAGGAATGTGGTGGTTTTTTATGTATTTATACATCGCTATATTGTAACCTCTCATGTCATTATAAGATGGATGAAGGGAGCCAGCTACAAATTTAAAAAGGTAAATGTATGGTTTTCATATTAACGACCTGCATTGCATATCTTCAAGCATGCTTATTAACCTAGACGTTATCAAAATAGGGTATCGAGGATCCAAATAGTAGCAGACGCAAACTTCTTATAAGTTGTCCTACAATTTTAACTTATGTGATCCCCTAGAGTTTTATTGGATTTTGATGCTTATGTTGGATTTTGATGCTTTATTGGGTGAAAACAAAAATTTTAACAAACAAACTGGAGTTCTTCTCACTTTCAAGAATCATTCGACACTTTACTTGACGACACACACAAACAAAGAAACCCAAAAGGCAACTCAAAAAACTTAAGAGACCAAGAACAAACAACCTAACGGCGACTAAAAAAACTTTAATTCAACATTGCTCAATCTGATTAGTCGAAGGTATGTTTTTCGGTTAATAGATTAAAGGTATATTAATCTACTACTTACTAATTTATCTACTAATACAGGGTTTTTGTTTTTTTTTTTTTTTGTTTAATTAAGATATGGGTTTGTGTTATTGTACTTTACTTTATGTGGTATGGCTTATTTTCCGTGATAACTTTTGCTACATTTTCGTGTCAATTTGCTAGATCATTGATAATAGTGGTGGTTAGTTTGGCGGCGAAGGAGGAGAGGTATGATTTTTAATGTTTATTTCCTTGATTATGGTTGGAATTGATGTACGGCTTTTTAATTGAATGTGAAAATATTTCGTAATACGACTAAATATGTGCTTAGTTACATGAAAAGT
Source organism: Artemisia argyi (assembly GCA_030686995.1). Taxonomy (NCBI): domain Eukaryota; kingdom Viridiplantae; phylum Streptophyta; class Magnoliopsida; order Asterales; family Asteraceae; genus Artemisia; species Artemisia argyi. The sequence continues at coordinate 60,277 of JARVZY010000110.1, read as the reverse complement.
ATTGTAATTTATCGTAATTTGTGTTTATTGATTGAGGTATTGTGCTTAATTTTGATTAAACTGATTTCGGCAGGTGTTTATGTTATGTGAACAATCAAATTTTTTTAAGAATTACTTGCAACTTCTATTTCTACACTTCTTAACATAGTGTTTTGTCTATCACAGTGGCTTGGAGCTTGCGTCGGCAAGGCTGCTAGGCATAGGCTGGAATGTGGAGTTTGGACCAGTGTCCACTTTGGGGATATAAGGCGTGCAACACAACCATTTGAGGAACATGTTTTTAGCTATGATGACATGACGAGACTTGGCAAACATCAATATAGTTTGTCTATGGATGGTTTTAATGCATTCAATTCGGGAGGGATGTCTGCAACTGACCATGCTAAGAAATCAATATCAGCAGATAAGCTTGCTGGTCTATTATTGATCCTAATCGTTCAAAAAGGTATAGCTATGTTTATTGTTTATTAGCCTTTTTTCACCAGTACAGGAATTTGGTGCTGCTCCAATTATGAAAATATTTTTTATTAGGATATGGGCAAATAGGCAGTCTGCTGCACTATCAAAGGAAAGAACGATGAGATACATAACTGAGCTTCAAAGGAAAGTTCAGACATTGCAAAGAGAAGCAACGTAATTGTTGGCTCAGCTGACCCTTTTTCAGGTTTGTCTTTTTTATACAATGCTAATTGGGTCAAGCTTGAATGATATAATTACCTCTTTGTGAACCTTATATGAGAGACTACTGCCATCCAATAACAAGAGTCTTAATTTTTTTTTCAAGAATGTCCATTTTGGCTATTTTTCCTCAAATTTAAAATATCAGTACTTGCAATAAATACACATCCAAATACTATCTTTGACAGCCCATTTTATTAGAGTTGATTATGTGATTCTGATTACTTGATCCCTCACAAAAAATATTTGTCCAAACGACCCCTTATTACATGCCTCCTCTTTGTCATTCTGTTTCTTGATATCTGGAACAGCACTGAACAGAAACCACTAGATATATTATGGTTGACAATAATTCAATGATTTCCTTTTGGCTTTATTGTTTTCAGAAAGATGTACATGGTTTGACAGCTAAAAACAATGAACTCAAACTGCGTTTGCAAACCATGGAGCAACACGGTTAAATGCAACATTGTAAATTCTTTACTAAACCGATGAATTATTGTTCTTTATGCGACTCTATCTTTTATGGTGTTGTTGCTTTTCTATAAAAGTTAAATTCTTAAGTAATACCAGAGTAGTACTTTTGCTTACATTGTTTTTATCGTTGATTAATTTTCGCTAGAACATAAATGCTATGCCATTCATTAATTTTGTATCCCAGGAAAACAAATCGTTGTTTAAGTTCCACCATATCAGATAGTGAACGTAAGCTCAGGCTAATACGGCTCTACATAAATCAAGGTAAAAATGCATCATATGTATTAAATCCGACAGCCCGCTACTGTAGCTTGCTGTTAGGGGTTTTCAAATTACCTGTAATCAAAATACCAAACCACAAAATAAACAAACCATGCTGATTTTTAGGCTAATTGAACCGAGTTTCGGTTAGGTTATACGGAGGCGTAAAAGTTTTTGGTTTTTTGTTTCAATTTAGGTTTACATTTTTAGTAACAAACATTTGACCAGAATTTCAAAAAAATTTAAATATTTTTGTTGAAGTGTGTTAGCATGTTATAGCCGTTAAAAATATTTATGGGCATTTTCGTCAGTGGGCGTGTTTTGCTGAATTGGTATAATTGAACCCAAAAACATACTTGGGTGACCTTTAAAGTAGTTATAGTATACGGAGTATGTAGGTTTCGTTATTCAAATACTTGGATGGGTTCATATACATTATACCTTAAGTTAATTGTCTGTCACAAGTTATATTTGATCATTTGGAAATTATACAGGTTCACTTTATGCTTAGAGGAATGGGATTCGATAGAAGTAGATCAAGCTATCAAGCTTCGGAACACATGTATAATTCTCAAAGATACATGTCTCCTTTGCTAGAAATGTTTCCTCTTTTACAAACCAAGCAGATGCTCGCTTAACTTGCACAATATCAGGTTTAGTATGTTTCTTCCCTCCATTTATAACTTTAATATAGTGCTGGCAATTAGATAGGGTGTTAGGGATATTAGTTAACCATTCTACTTATTTATATGCAAATGAGTAGATTTGAGTGTTTGGCTACTTTCTCATAGTAGTGTAAATAAGCACTTAATTTTAAACATGGTAATGTAAAGCTATCGACTTATTAAACTGATAAGTGATAAGAATGTTACAAATGTGGTTACTGCTAAGAATGTTGCTGATAATGATTTATGAGGTTAATGATATGGCCACTAATGGTTATTGCATAAAGAATTATGGTGTTACTGATAAGAGTACTCATAAGAATGTTGCTGATGAGGTTACTTATAAGAATGTTGTTGATGTGGTTTCTTATAAGAGTTGCTGTTAAAGTTACTCATAAGAAGGTTGCTGATGAAGTTACCGATAACTCGGATAAGAATGGTCTCCTGATTAACAAGATTGGTTGTCACCGATGGATAATGAAAACTAGCTTTTGTACGTGGCAGTCTTAAAATGATAGTGTTCTTTATTGTAGATTAGATCTTCTATGTAAGATTGTAAGTAACTAAGCATCCATTTAACAGGAATCATCCAACGTATCGTGGAACAATCACCACCAGTATTGAGTTTGGAGAATTGACTATTGAGCATTATGTTCACAACCAATGATACACTGTGTATATTACATTCTTAACTTTGCACATTCAAGTTCCTTTTATAATGTTTTAAATGATGGCCATACATGCAGATTGCCACTTAAAGATATTATGGGCGTTTCTAATTGTCTAATAACAGAGGTTTTAATTGTGTTCTTTCACATAAGGATTTGTACATGCTATTTGGTAAACTATAGGGTGCGACATAATGAGCAGTTTTGACATACTTAGGTTATAAGATAGCTCTCTCAATTCGATCTTTTAATGTATTTTTTTACTATTTTTTTATTTGGTTGGGTTTTGCTTCTTAGGTTCTTTAGTTTTGCGTTGTATGAGTGATTATATGATTCAAACTGATTGGCAAATAAAATGAACATTTGAGACGCATTTTATATTAATTCTACTACGTACTTTATAGGGGTGTTTGGATATACGGTGTCAAATATGGGAAATCAACTATTTATCTGCTAATTTACTATTTAATATGTCGTTATAATCCAACAACTCATGATAAGAATTCTTTAGTTGCCTTTGGTTTTTAGGTTCTTTAAAGTGTAAGTAATGATATAAAAAAAAACAGTTATTTAAAAAAAAAAAAAAAAAACAAACAAACAAAAAAAAAACAAACACGCATTATTGATACAAGTTTTAGGAAAAATACACATCAGCTATAAATTAAATATATATATATATATATATATATATATATATATATATATATATATATATATATATATATATATATATATATATATATATATACAAGTTTTAGGAAAAATACACAATATGCCAAAATTTCGTGCTTAATGTCTATACAAAGTTTGATTAATGTCAAAACCTCATGCGTGCAAAAACACAAAATATAACTACACAAAGTCGAACTCTCTTTTTCATATAATACAAAATAAAAAAAATAAAATAAATAAATAAACCAAACAAAACAAAATTTAAATTATTTGTTTTTTAATAAATAAAAATATACATTATTTAAAAAAAATAGAAAAAAACACGCGCGTGCGCGGGCATTATAACTAGTTTGTTTAATATTACATCATAACTTCAAAAAAAAAAAATGGAAAATTAGTGACGTATCTATTTATATACAAGAGTGCGTCATTGTCAGATAAGATTAGAATAAGGTTTTTTGTATTTAGAATTTTAGTTGACATTTCGAAAATATGGAATTTGCTAGGCCGGTCTTAGAACTATTTGTACATATTTAAATATTTTTACTACAATAGTGATCGAAACCAGTGGAGTATAATATATTAACGTTGCATGTTAAAGCTAATTTACCTGATGAAGAAGAGACCAAGTCCAATGACTTTATTATAAAAAGAAATATTTAATTTAATTTTATTCTTTTACCGATTTCTTTATGTCCAACTTAAATTAAACCTTACCATATTTTATTATTCATAACTAAACGTTGTCAACCATCAAAACTGAAAAATCAAAATTAAACTGAATGAATATCACATATTTCTTTATAAAACTCGTTGCAACACACGGCTAACAAAGATGCTCGTTTCCAATTTTGAGTCTGTGTGCCGGTGATCGAGTTCAACCTACATAGATTAGTTGGCTAAAAGAACGGAAACCACGGTAAAAAAATAAATAAAAAATAAAAAAAGATGCTCGTTTACAACATTAAGCCTACGCCAAGTCGCTAACGGTTGTTTGTCACATAAGTGGAATCATGCATGCGTGAGTTTTCGATGTAAGGTTATAGTCTTATCAGAGTTATCTGTTTTAAAACTTGCATTAATTTCTTAGGGATAGAAAATTACAACGAAGAATACAAAGAGTATTAAGTATTCTAACACACAACAAAGAAACTATTAAATAATAATAATAATATTTAAAAAAAATAGTCAAATGTCTAACAACTTAGTGCAGTACATTGAAATTATTTTTACATTTTTTCTGGTTGATGAGTTTACTAAACTGTTTTCTTTGCCGACGGTTGTTTCTTAAGTGGGAATCATACAAGCGTGAGTTTTCTATGTAAGGTTTATAGTCTTATCTTAGTTATCTGTTTTAAAAACTGCAATCTTTTATTAGTGATAGAAAATTACAACTAAGAACACAAAGAGTAATAGTTATTCTAACACGCAACAAAGAAATTATTATAATTAAAAAAAAAAACTTTTAAATAGTTAAATGTCTAACAACTTGGTGACGTACAATGAGATTATTTTTGCTGTTGATGAGTTTACTAAGTTGTTTTCTTTTAATTTAAATAACTTATAAGCTCGCAAACACGAAGAAAATTAGATATTAGCTCATAATCAGTTTTTCAGAATTCGGTTAAGTCCATTAACATAGAAAATAAACTAATTCGAACACTCCTTTAAGATAAATAAATAAATTAAAAAAAAAAAATCTTTATTTATCAAAATTAATTATTCAAGCCTTTAAATTGATACCATTGATATTGTAGTTTTCTTTTTGCAATACATATGTACGACTACTTTCTAAATTATAACTTGTATTACTTTCATGTTTCCGTCACACAACTAGAGCTAAAGGTCTGTGGAACCTTCTCAGTTTAACGTTGAATGAGAATTTATGTGGGTCGCACACTTCGTCGCTAAAGACCTTAGACTCTCGTCGTTAAAAGTTTTAGCGACGGTTCTAGGGCAACGACTTTTATTTATTTATTTATAGTTCCTCTAGCTAGATGCAGGTCAAGAACTAGTTTAATTGATGATATTTCCAAAATGTACGTTACTTTCAGACTTATATGATAGATATGGCCCAAGACTGATTGTAGGTTTGTGTCAATTAGGGTTTCATTATGACGCATAGGTTTAAACATGTATTTAGACATGTTAATAAGCATTCTAGTAAAATATATATACGTAGTTTAAATTTGAGTTGAAAGGGTTATCTGGTATGTGATACTTTGTTTGATACTTAAGTTCAAAAGAGTTTTTACATTTTCAGTTGAACTAAGCACCATTTAAAATATGGTCCAAATATGTCGAATTTGGTAATTTGGCGATACTAAACTTCACCCAAATGACCTTTAATAATCATTCGTATATTAATTTACATCATAACTTCATAAACATTACGAATATGTAGTGACGTATCATATCTATTTATATCCAAAAGCGAGTCATCGTCTAAAATAAGATTAGAATAAGGATTGTTGTATTTATTAAATTTCCGTTGACATTTCTAAACCAGGGAATTCTTTTAAATTACCTACCTAATATTTATTAAAATAGTTTTATTATAATATGGATAGAAACATTCTTTCTAAAATGGTACTCCCTCCGTCTTTTATTAAATGTCCAGTTTTGACTTTTTGAGTTTTTTTTTTTTTATCTTTGACTTTAAATATTTTTATTTGTATTATATGATACTTGATAAAAATTATGTCAATGAAAAGTATATTTAAAACCCAATTCATTTATATATTTTGCATATGTATTATATATCATATATAAAAATATTTATGGTCAAAGTTGATAAAACAAGACTTTGAAAATTTAAAGTGGACATTTAATATGAGACGGAGGTAGTATATATTTGGTAATATACTTAGGGTGCGTTTGGTACCCATTCCTGGGAATCAACTATCACTATGAAAGTGATAGTTGGTGTTTGTTTAGGGTGCCTGGGCCCACAACTATGACTATAAAAGTCCATTATTTTCCATACTCCATATATGGCTAGAGAGTAGGGAATGGAACTTTCATAGTTGACTACTATCAAACTCATACCCATTGTCATTCCTCCCAGCATACCAAACGCACCCTTACTATATTATAGATTAGTGTAATCATTGAAGTTCCATGTTAAAACTATTTGTTTGAAAAGGAGGGCAAAGTTTTAAGTCGTTAACTGCTTTTGTTATTTATATAAAGATATTCTTTAAATTTTCTGTTATGTTTACTACCTTCATTCCAATTTAACGGTCCAACTTATATTAGAGCAAACAAGTTTTTGTGTCAACTCAAATACAAATCTTAACATTTTTTTTTCTTGGTAAAGGGTTTTCTTTGTAATGTATTACTCTAAAAAATATTTAAGTACATAAGATGTAGGTGAAATCCTACATCTCAACCCATTAAATAGTCAAAAATAAAACGCACCATTTGTGTTTCAAACCGTAACTATCATAAAAAAAGCAAATCAATCTTATGAACCTATAATAAAATAAACAAACACTAATGAGGGAAAATCCTATTTCCTCGACCTCGAACACGAATATCATAAGCATTTAGTATGCCAATTGATCTTTGGTTAATCCATCATAAACCTCATTCTCGTAGCCATCATAAATATCATAAACTTCATCCTCAAGTAGGCTTGCATCATTTGCACCTCCATCGGCTCGATTTGATAAAGAAGTCAGGAATCGAGCTGTGTCACGATGAACATACTTAACTTCACTATCCGACTCTTCCACTTTTCTCCCATTGAAGTGTTAGGCGTGTCAATCGATTTCAAATTCACCACATTTTCAATAATAGGAGGATGATCACATGAACTACTACTAGGTACCTCCGCATGTTTATCCTTACGACTATGCGCCTCTACCTAACTCGGCTCTCGTGCACTAACGATTTTAGAAACCTCTCCGTCATCCACGTCCACCAAATTGTTTAATGCGTCAAAGGAGTTCGATGTAGTAGGACATGTAGTATTATTTTTAGCATTTATTACCTTCTTTTTATTAGGAGCTGATTGAGTCTTCTTATTAGGACATCTCCAATGCATTACACTCATTTAAGTTTAATAGAATGCCACATCATTGCCAAATCAATATTTTATCACTTTGCACTAAATTCCCACAATGCATTGAATCTTATCAAGTTTAATGCACAAATAATAAATGAATTTATATATGTTCACTTACATTAAATAATCAGCAAATGAGAAAGGAATATGAATTAAATATTTATAAAGGGCGAAACTTACTGCATAGGCCTCTGCAGTAATTGGTTACCTTTTTCAAGGCTGGTTTTTTATTTATTCCCTAGAAGGCCTCCTATTTCGCTGCAAAATGTCCCAGAAATACATTATGGACACGTGTCAGCTTCTCGTCAATTTAAAAAAAAATAAAAAAAAAAATAACGTATTCCCCATACTACTTGCAACGAAATGCAATAGTAATGGGCCCACCCCACCCCTCTCTTCCATTTGGACCCACTTTTATAATAAAAAAAAATATTTGTATCTCTGCACTAATTTGCAGCGAAATACATCAAGGGGACCCCACTATATATCGATTTTAATAAAAAAAAATTGTATTTCACATAAAAGGTGCAGCGAAATACATGTTCAACTGCCACGTGTCACTCACATGTCAGTCACACTAACTAAAAACAAAAAAATATGTATTTCACATGTTGTTTGCAGCGAATTTCATTTAAAAGAAAAAGTTATTCATAATTCTGCTATAAATTAATATGAAATATGGTTAAGTTTTGTTAGGGTTTAGGTTATATTTTTTTAGTGTGTATTATTTGTAAGATTTTATGGTTTAGGTTATAATTTTTTTTAGGGTTTTTAGCTTGTAAGAGCAATCCCAATGTAACATACATTAACCTAAACTCAAGAAAAAACACTTATAATAATTCTTAAAATGTAACATACATTAAAGAAACTATTGCAAACATGAACCATAAAATACGATAATTAAACATAAACCTACAATAATTAAACATAAACTTACGATAATATTAAAAAAGAAGGAATTTATTTTACAAGATACATAAATTACATTACATAGTAAGTTGGAAATATTACAAACACGTAAACTGTTCTACCATCTTAAAAACCAAGGTGATTAAACCAACTATTTGAACGTTGCGTGTTGTGATCATCTATATGTTGAGAGGCATACTGTTGGGAATCGTATTGTTGAGACATGTTGAATGATGGTTGTGTGTGATTGTGATCATACATTTGTGAAGCATTTGTGTTTTGATCATATTTTTGAGATGGGTATCCGTTGTGGTAGTTACTTTGAGACGCGTAATGGGTATGATCGAATGTTTGCGTGTATTGGTTTTGATCATAATTGTTTGTTGGGTATGTGTTTTGACCATACTCTTGGTAAAAGTACGAGTTTTGGGCATATGGTTGCTCATCCATTGCAAAATCTTGTTGCTTTTGTTTACCTTTGCGTACAGGCGGATCAGGGACGAATGATTTGTTGCAACGCCCACGTGTGTGGCCAACTTCATTGCACCTGCTACAATGTCTTGTACTTGGTTCCTCACCTTGTGATGGTATACGGTTTGTATTTTTTGGACGACCTGGTTGAGGGTTGTTCATGTTTGGAGGAATAACGGGATGTATATGGCTTGGATACTCCCATTCGTTAAAATTGCCAACAAATTGAATTGACTCCGCGTAGGTTGCTTGATATTTTTCCTTTTTAAACCAGTGATGGACATATTGTACACTATTTGTTTGACCCAAAAACCTACTAACAGCAATAACATGCCCACAAGGTATCCCAGAAAGCTCCCATTTCCGACATTCACATTTTTTGGTCAGTAAGTTCACTTCACGGTTATATAGCCCATCAGAAACTTGATACTGAAATTGGTTAATTCCGTATACAACCCATCTGACGCTTTTTCTTTTTCTTTTTTCCACCTTATCTGCTGCCCAATCAGTGATTTCGTACTTCATTGTTGCTACAAAAAAATGTGAATATAAATCCGTTAATTATTTTACCACCAACTCACACGTTTAATATATACTTAATTTTTTAAGCAAGAAATACCTGCAGCTTTTCGACGGTTAAAATACCACTTCTGCACCATATCTCGATACGTGTCGGTCAACATTGTGACCGGTAGGTTTCTGTACCTAACAGTACAAGAATTAAGAGACTCGACACTGTTGGATGAACGAGTACGTGGGCAATGCGCTCTACAAATTCAAAGTAAATTAATGTATATCAAAGAAACAAACGTATTAAATACTAAACTTAATAAATTGTAAAGTTATTAGAGTTATTAAACATAAATACTTACCATATTTACCGTTGCCCAAGAAGGGTACGGACGTGTCTGCCCGTTCAAGGTTCCTTGCAACGCCGGATCCGTGGTGAGTATGAAGACATTACTACTGGCATGGTAAGATCCAAGCGTAGATTTCGCAACTGTCCAATTTTGACCATCTCTCCTCGATCGTATTAGCAATTCCATCCACGCATTGATATGCTAATTTAATTAAAAATATATATATATATTATTGGCCATTCTTTGAACCAGATTTCTCAAATAAAGTATACAATTCATTAATAAACTTACTTCATCACACAACCAACCATCATGGTTACCAGCAAACTCAAAAGGGAGTAGGTCTACCCAAAACTTTGGATCCAAACTATAACCCTTTGTGTGGCAGTCCAAATAAATATATTCGAGTTTTTGCAAGAACGTGGGTAAGTTAGGATAAGTATCACGTAACCGCCTTACCTAAATTGCCGAAAATAAAAAACAATATCAATATCAAAACAAACTTGTTAATCAAGTAATGTTACAATTACCTTATTAGGGTCGACGTTATGAAACGAAAGAAAGTTGCCGGTATATTCAGCATGTGTAACCTCAACATCCTTGTCATTTGCAACGTCAAAATCAAGAGGGGGAATATCGGCTGTGTCCGCAATATTTTTCCTCCGTCCAACCCGTTTCTTAGACATGGCAGTAGTATCTGGCAAAGGCCCGTACGGGTCCTTCTGCCAAGGTCCAGGCCTGACATCTCGCTTCTCGCGATTCATGACATCCTAGCACAAATAAATCATCATTTAATAGTTGCACATGCTTAAAATTATACAAGTTATTTTGAAAATAGATATATATCTATGAACATGTGAATTTACCGGGATGAAGTGGCTAGGTACAGTGCCATGTGGGGGACCAGCTTCTTGCATATTATTACCCGACAATGAAGAAAATCCTAGAAATGGGATAGGGGTGAACGAGGTCGCATTGTTATGCGAAATCCCCTGATGAAAAGAAAGCGAATTCAACATTTGTTAATCGCACATAATTCAAAATATACAAGTAATTTGGAAAAATGTATATATTTACGGTAAGTATGAATTTACCGTGTTGACACGGCTACGTACAGGGGCCTGTGATGTACCAGCTTCATGCATATTAATACCCGACCACGGTGCAAATCCTTGTTGTGGCATAGGGGTAAACTGTGAGGCTACCTGTGGCGACAAATTAGACAAACCGCGAAAGAAAGAACTATTCGGCGGACCATGACATGCTGAACTAGCCTGCTCAATTATTATAATGTTGAGTAACTTTTTAAATGAGTTTTCTAACTAACAAAGAATTTATAACCAAACAAAATATACCTGTGTATTCGAAAATGTTTCACTAGCCTGGCCGAATCCCTACGTACAATATTAGAATGTTTATTCATTTATGAGACAAATAAATAATTATGTGATAAAAAATAAATAAACTATAGTAGACTAAAAACATACCTTAGAGTTCGGAAACCCTGTAAATCCACTAACACCCCTTTGCTGGGTCTGAATAAAATTTTATATCGGAATAATAAACAACTACTTGTGGAATAATAAACAACTATTATTTAATATATGTATACGCTTCAAATTTAAAAAATTAAAATTACCTGCATGTAACCTAATAGTTGTTGTATCAAAGTCTCGTGTTGTTGTACTTTATCGTTCAAAGCTTCAAATTGCTTATGTTTTTCCTCATATTCCGTTAATTTTTGATATATCTCTTCCGGAACATCGTCTCGACTATAAGGGTCCGTGGGAGGGGGTAATGGCGGTGGTTGGGTACAACTACCCTCGAAGTATGCTAAGCTATGAACCCATCAATCCTCGTTACGCTCACGCTCATCGGGGAAAAGCCTTATAATAGGTTGTGTTGCCTATATATATATATATATATATATATATATATATATATATATATATATATATATATATATATATATATATATAATCAATATTGTTATGGTATACATATAAAATATCGAACAATAAATTTCATTTCATATAAATTATATATAACAAGTACATGGCATGCTAAAATAATAACTCACCAAAAATTCACCGAGCATACTACGTTTAAACCTCCTCTTAAAACCCCAAGCACACGCTCTAGGATAGCGGTCTTCACGAGTAAAATAATTAACAGCCCCGACTCTATAACTTTCCAATATCCAAGTCTAAAAACAAAGTTAATTGATTAATTTCTTTAACATTATAAATAAACATAAAGAACAAAAAATATTAATAGGCGCACCTTAAAGGCTCATTGAAACCCCATCAACGTATACTTAGGGTTATTTACTTTACCATTAGCATCGGGCGGTGGCGGCGGTCTCGCATAAAAAGCTTCAAGACGTTTATCAACCGCTCCAGCTAACTGAGCGTACAACGTTCTCCATACAACATTACCCCAAGGATACATGTTCCACGCATCCAAATTGTCTACTAAACTCCATATCCAATTATCGACTTTGTAATTAAACTCAAGCCCTAACAACACTAGCACCAACAGTCCTACCAAACTAAAGCGAACGGCATCATTATCGCTAAGTTTATCAAAGTCATCGCTATAAAGCTTATGATACACCATTCCGACAGTTATGCTACAACCATCATATACGGATGAAAACACATGTCGCCTAAATGGAGTAGTACGGCCTTCTAAAAAGTCTTTAAATTCAATCCCAAATCGTAACCCCGTTACGAGGCAAAACTCCTGCCTACCGAATTTTAACTCGTACCCTCTTACATGATACGTCAAGGGAACGACTTCCGTGTCTCCCTGGGCAAGTTCCTCTTGACATAAACTAAAATAATGTACAAGGATACATGTCTCTTGCATTTTTGCTAAATCAAACAACCATCCAAAACACGTTCGCCTAAACATGGCATCCTTATTGGTATTTCTAAAATTTTCCTTAATGTCGTGAATCAACTTTAGCTTACTTCTACATGTAAGATCAACGGCAAAATCCTAAAAAAGCATATAATATACATATACGTATTAACTACACAAATAAGGATCTAAACCAAAAAATTATAAAAGAACAAAGTTTGTATTTACCGGAACATCATTATTTTACGCCATGTTCACAACGACAGCACCACCACCAACACCACTAAACCACCACCACCACAACCACGACACCACCACCACCACAACAACAACACAACCACCCCCAGCAAACAACAACACCACCAACACCACGACACCACCACTCTCCACCAACACCACGACACCACCACAATCACAGCCTCCACCACCACCAACACCACGACACCACCACAACCTCCAAGCAACAACACCTCCAACACCACGACACCACCACACCAACACCAACACCACGACAACACCACACCACCACCAACAAAAACACCACGAAACAACCACCAAAAAAAAACAACCTCAACCACACACCACCACCACCACGACACTAAACCTACAACAAAATAACACACCCACCTCCAACACAACACAACCTCAAAGCACCTTTGTTATTTTTTTGGAGAGTAAACACACAAAAAACACACATTCGAAATCTTTACTTGTTGAAAAAAAAAATGGGTCGATGGTATACATCACCGGAGGAGAAGGTATTGTCATTCGAACGAATTCTGCTTGATTTTGGTCTTTCCCAATGATATTTCGCTGCAAATCGTATGAGAGATAGTGATACTCAATCTTTAGGGGTTGTCTGTTGTGGATCTGGATATATTTCGCTGCAAATAAACTTAGAAATACGTTTTTTTTTTTTTTTTTTTTTTTTTTTTTTTTTTTTTTTTTTAAGAAGAAACGATGGGAGCGATGGGATGTGGTCCCAATAAATGTAATTCGCTGCAATATAAAGCAGAAATACATTTTTTTTTATTAAAATCGATATATAGTGGGGTCCCCTTGATGTATTTCGCTGCAAATTAGTGCAGAGATACAATTTTTTTTTTTTTTTTATTATAAAAGTGGGTCCAAATGAAAGAGAGAGGTGGGGTGGGCCCATTACTATTGCATTTCGCTGCAAGTAGTATGGGGAATACGTTATTATTTTTTTATTTTATTATAAAAGTGAGTTCAAATGGAAGAGAGAGGTGGGGTGGGCCCATTACTATTGCATTTCGCTGCAAGTAGTATGGGGAATACGTTATTTTATTTATTTTATTTTTTTGAAATTGACGAGAAGTTGACACGTGTCCATAATGTATTTCTGGTACATTTTGCAGCGAAATAGGAGACCTTCTAGGGAATAAATAAAAAACCAGCCTTGAAAAAGGTAACCAATTACTGCAGAGTCCTCTGCAGTAATTTTCGCTTATAAAGGTGTTATGTCACGGTGTATTGTTCGTGTGTCCAGAGAGACACGAGTAATAAACGAATGCATGATATGGAGTTTTCACAATCCATTGATTGATGACTCACCATCTATTGAACGTATAATAGTACTCGATTGTGGATGGCCTTAATTAGGTTGAACTAGTCTATAAACCAAGTGAGACTTTGAACCAATCTGAACACTACTAGGCACTAGCAGCTTGCGTTGCCATTTTTATGTTCTTCAATACATCCGAGACGACTTTATTATTTTAGTAATCATATTTTAGTAAAAGTTATTAACGTTATCAACCATCAAAACTGAAAACTTAAAATTCATCTTAATAAATATCTTGCATTTTGTTTAAAAACGCCGCAACACACGGATAGTTAAGATACTCGTTTAACAATAAACCTACACCAACTATTGTTTTTTGGGTAAAAGGTCAAAAAACACGGTAAATATATTACTCTAAAAAACGTTTAAGTATAAAGAATATGAGTGAATCCTATATCATAGCCCGTTACATAGGCGTAAAAGCTTACATAACAAAATACTTCCTATTCTCTAAATAAGAAAAAAAAAAATCACTACTTAAAAGATAACTTTAGACTGGTCTAGTGGTAAAGGCTTAAGTAGTTAAGTGAGCCCAAGTGAGAGTAGTACCGGTTTGGGTGACCGACCGGGAAGTCCTCACTTGGGAATCACAAGTTCTAATGGTATCAGGCGAATCAGGAATAGGAGCGGGGTTATCCCCTATGGAGAGGCTCGCGGTTGGTATATCTGCCCGAGGATGCGACACTAACTCGAGCCAACATACACCAACTATTGTTTATCACTTGGGAAATATAAAAGCCCGAGTTTTCAATGTAAGGTTATCTCTACAACTTATATAACGTTTGGGGCTTTACAGCTATAATTATCTTAAAAGTTAAAGTTTACACACCAACTTTATATACCATGATTTCATAATTGCTAAAAAACTCAACAAAGTTGTAACCAATATATTAATATTAATGGAAAACTAATCGTGCTTAAAACTGAACATGTGGTGACATTCATTAGCTTAACAGTTTACGTACGTAGTACTAAAATCGTACATTAAACATCTAAATTAATTCATACGGCATGCAAATTATTTGCGATGACCACCATACAAACATGACATATCAAGAAACATAACATTCTGAATAATTATTTTACAATGAAAAACACGAAGATTATTAATATATGTGTCTAGAAAATTACATCGAAGAACACAAAGATTATTAATTATTCCAACACGTAACAAAGAATAAACTATAATGAAAGAATAAATATTAATTAGTCAAATGTCTAACAACTTCGTGACGTACAATGAGATTACTAAGTTGTTTTTATTTTATCTTATTGTTTTTATTTATTTTCTTTTTAAATTTAAATAACCCATAAGCTCACAAACTTTGAAAAAAAAAAAAAAAAAAAAAAAACCTAGCTAGCTTATAATTAGTTTTTCAAAATTCAATTTAAGTCTATTAACATAGATAATAAATTAAGCCTTCAAATTGATATAGATATTATATAACTCAACCCCAAATATTCGTACCATTGATATTGCATTTTTGTTTTTGCAATAAGTACGACTACTTTCTAAGCTATAACTTGTAATACTTTCATGTTTCGTCACCCAAAACTCTAGTTATTGGCGAGTTATTATGTAGTATGGTTATTTGGTTGTAGTGCATTCACACCACACTTTCAAACCTCTAGAAAATTTGTGATTAGAAAAGAAGGTTTAATATATTTATCTAAAACTACAATCTAAAGAGTAACGGGAATATACCTGTTAGGCCGAATAAATCTGTGTTAAATACTAAATCTTTTCGCTTAAATGAAACACATAAAATCTCATCCATTAACCCTTTCTAGGGGTGTTCTTCGGTTCAGTTTTTGGGTTATTCGGTTAATTCGGTTCGATTAATACGGTTAAAAGTTTTTTTAGGGTCAATGATACGACCCGGTTAAGGGTTGTATCGGGATAAGACACCACTTTAAGCGTGTGCTGGCTCCGTCAGAAAATAGAAGAAGAGAACTAGAGATTTGTTTATTAATTTTTGATTGATTATAATAAAGGATTACAAGTGTATTTATAAGAGTAAAACCTTAAGACCTAAATAGGCCATGGGCTCGGGCCCAGGCGTATCATTCCTCACTCCTTCAAAACCACCTTGCCCTCAAGGTGAGTCTTAAAACATTATTATCTGACTTTCCTAAAGAAACATGAAAATAATCCTAAACAAAAACATGTAAATAAAGATAGATTATATGACATAATCTTTATGCCATACGTTTGGACTTCTTTGAGTCGTTTGTGCAGTCCGTCCTCCTGCAACATTGGCGTAATCCGGGATCCCATAATCTTCTTTCAATTGCAGCCTTCACCTTTTCCTTCTTTCGTATTCCTTTGCCTTGGACATAACACAACATCATTCTTCCGCCTTCCGCTACCCATGCCGTAACACTCCTCACTCCTTCAAAAATCACCTTGCCCTCAAGGTGATACGAAGAATATGTCGATTGAGAATCCGCTAATTCCTCGCTTAAATTCAAATTTATTTCGCCCAAACGACCATCAAATTCACGACCACCCACAACAATCTCTTCCATACTTTTCTTATTTTCTGAAAATTCTTCAAACTTGCTATGAACTTCATTACTCTCACCAATATCGAAAACACCATCTATCGCGTTATTAACCACATCAACACCAATATATTCATCAACATCTAAAGACCTTTTAATCTCATGTGAAGCAGGTAATGATGTAATGATATCTGATTTCTTTTCAATTATATGCTCTTTCTCCTTCTCTTCAATTGCCTCAAAACGAGCCTCGACTATATGGACTAAGGAGAAGGCTTCTCCTAAAGTTGTAGGTCTTGCCCTCAACAGTTCTATTTGTAACTTCAGTTTAAGTCCGGAGATATAAAACGATGTAAGTAAAGATTCAGAGATCCCTACTACTCTATTTGCAAGTATCACAAACTCACTCTCATATTCGGCCACCGTACCCATTTGCAAAAGCTTAGAGAGTGCGTATTCCGCGTCCTGATCGCTGTCGCTTGATGCCATGAATAATACACAAGCGATTAATAACTCGAATTTTTTTCCCGATGAACAGTACCCGCGATGAACAGTAACGATGAACAGTGCTCGATGAACAGTATTTTTTTTTTTTTAAAGATTGGAACCCTAATCAAAAACCCTCTCAACGAGAGCTCTCAATGAAAGCACCAATTGATACGACCCGGTTAAGGGTTGTATCGGGATAAGGCACCACTTTAAGCGTGTGCTGGCTCCGTCAGAAAATAGAAGAAGAGAACTAGAGATTTGTTTATTAATTTTTGATTGATTATAATAAAGGATTACAAGTGTATTTATAAGAGTAAAACCTTAAGACCTAAATAGGCCATGGGCTCGGGCCCAGGCGTATCAGTCAAACCGTGAATCAAACCAAACCGAATTCAAACTCGGTTTTCAGTTCGGTTTGGTTGAATTCTAGTTCGATTTGGTTCAGTTCGGTTTTTGGTTTAACCAAATATATATATATATATATATATATATATATATATATATATATATATATATATATATATATATATATATATATATATACACACACACACACACACACACACACAAATATATTTAGCTACAAAAGTTATTTCAAACATAATTTTTTTTAATATCATTATAAAATTTTATTGTTATATATATATATATATATATATATATATATATATATATATATATATATATATATATATATGTATGTATGTATGTATTTATATATGTAACATTTTATTGATCTTTTCATATATATAAATATATAAAAAATATATAAATTTATATGAATTCGGTTTTCGGTTCAGTTTTCGGTTTTGATTTCAAAAACCATATCCAAACCGAGAACCGAATTAAAAGTTCGGTTTGGTTTGGTTTTGGCAAATTCGGTTCGGTTATTAGTTCAGTTCAGTTATTTTCAGTTTGGTTCAGTTTCGGTTTTCGGTTTATTCGGATATTTCGGTTTTTCTGCTCACCTCTAACCCTTTCAACATGTTACTATTCTACTAGTTTTTAGCGTCTTCTCTCTTTCATGCTTTACAATCTCGCTGTTAGTATTTCGGGGTCGGCGCCTATGATTTGAATCTAATTTGAAATGATTCATTGCGTAAATCTTGTTTTCGGGGGAAAGGCTGGGTTCGAAAGCTGCAAGAAAGGAGAGATTGTATCTTGAATTCTACAACGTAAAGTCTAACGCATAAAAGAAAAAGGAGAAAAACAAATGAATAATGTGTTTAACTATAAAGAATTCAATTATACATTTTAAAACGATGTGAGAATCATCTAATATGATTGATAATTTTAAAACACGTAAAATGTGTTTTAATTTACTTTGAAGCCCTTGGTTCATGCCTATATATATATGCATGGATGGTTTGAATTAAAATGTACCACATCAACATATACTTTGAAAACACATACATATATACATCTATTAAGATTTAGATCATAATGGTATATCTCTTTCCTTATCTTATGCTTACTCTTTACGTCATTTTTGCTTTGTTATGCTAGTATCTTTAATCCGTATATGTAATATACCACAGGTTAATAATGACGTGAAAGTTGGAGGATGGGGAGGCAACGGTGGAATTGACCCATTTACGTTTGCATTTCCTGATAATAGTAATCTTTCGATGATCAAAATCGTTAGTAACGGACAATGCGTATATTCAATCCAGTTCACTTGTTTGAATCAACAAAACAGACAAGTCAATTCTCCAGTATATGGAGGCGATTTTGATGATGGTAAACCTGAAATTGTAAGTGCACCTTATAACATCTAACTATTTATTTGTATCTACACATAAAATTCATCTTCTTATTTTTATAATTATTAATAATCAGCTTCATCTTGGTTACGGGGAGCACTTAACTGGGATTAGCGGAACCTTTGACAATTATCAAGGTGTTACCGTCATAACATCTTTGTCTTTTAAAGTTGGGAGGAGAGTAAACGGTCCATATGGGAGAGCAACTGGAACTACATTCTCACTGCCTGTGGTTAGAGGTAAGATTACAGGATTCTTCGGAAACTATGGAGATTATCTAGACAGTTTGGGAGTACTTATTGGACCCCTTAATTAACAAGGCTCGCTGAATCCAATGTTCAACAACAGGCATGCGCATGCATGATGTGGTTGGAATTGGTAAGTATTCAAGTATAAGAAGCTTAAGATCGAGAATGTGTGAAAGAGTGGTGTTTTCTACTAGCTAGAAATGCATCTCCTTAATATGTATTATATGTGATTTAATATTTTCCTTGTCATTTTCTTAATGTTGTGTGATTTAACTATATATACGTATTGAGTCATGTACTGTGTCGAGTCACGATTGGAATAAGCGCTATGTCGTGCAGTCTTTACCTATTTTCTTGTACTCCGATCTTTAAAGCTTCTGAATGGTTATTTCTATTTTTACAAACGTCATTTTTGCGTTAATTTAAAAATGGAGAACTCACGAGTCATGACATTTAATATGCTTACAAAACATCCAGTTTATAAACTTATCCAGTTGAACTTGTAAAACTGAATAACGTAAAAGCTCATTAACTATATAAAAAGAACTCTTAAACTAGCTTGTTATAATTCAACATATGGACAACTTATTTATTATTACTCGGAAATATATCTACGGATTGTAGACTTATATTCAGGACTTCAAATTGATATAGATATAAGATATTACATATACACTTCTATGCGTTATTAGTCTATAGGCTTTGTCTTACATAAACAAATCTAACTTCACAAAATAATAATAATAATAATAATAATAATAATAATAATAATAATAATAAGAAAAAAAAATAGAGGATGGTTTATTTACTTTATTTGATCGTTAGTTGTTTAGGTGTTGCATCCCTAACAAACATTCACAATAGTCCTCTTTGATCTTTGTTTTCAGTAACAAATTAAGTTTCTTTTACATGCAAGTAAATATAAAGGGAAATTTGCATGACGTCACTAATTTCTAACTTGACTTCCATTTCTAGCATATTGCTAAGATTAAGATTTTTATTTTTATTTTTTATTTTTTATTTTTTTTAATGACAAAACCACCTTTATCTCACACAACATCGCATTGTATTCGTGGATTTCGTATAACACGAACAAAAAAAGATCAATGACATTACTTTCATAATTTGCAGAGATATCCGTTTATATAATGAACATAGCATAACTTACAAAGTTACAAGTATTTGTTTTTTTTTTTTTTTTTTTTTAACTAAAATTCAATTTGTGTAAAAAGATCATTAAGTATTGGATTAAAAAAAAAATTGCAAAAAGATTAATAGATAAGAAAAATAAGTTGATTAAAAAGATAAAATTTAGCAAAATCTATAAAAGGAGGATGATAATAAAATTGATGGTTGATGGACGGATGATGGATGAGGATGGAGGTTGGATTCATTATGAATATCTTACAAATATATTGCGAATTTTACTATTATTTGCCGTAAAATGATTAAAAAAAAAATTACAATCTGGTTATGATAAAAAAAAAAAAAAAAAAAAAAAAAAAAAAAAAAAAAAAAAACCTTAAACACATGTTTTAACTTATAATTAAGAAAAGAGTAAACTACACCATTCGTCCTTGTGGTTTGCGTTGACCGCAGCCTTTGGTCCTTTGACAAAAAAAATTGCACCACTAGGCTTTAAGTCAGAAACGTTATGCACCGTTTATCCCTCCATCCAACTGGGCCCACTAACTCCCACTAACGCTCGTTAAGTAAGATTTTTAAAAGGGTATTTTCGTCTTTTTATTCTTTCTTTCTCTATTTCATTTTCCTCTACTTATCCAACGGTATATATTGTATTGCCAAATCCTAGAAACTTATTATTAACAACACACCAACCCCACATCATCTTCATCATCTCCTTATCTCTAATATATCATTTACCACTTTAACAACAAACATAACAAACTCAAATTTCTATCTCCTCATCTTAAATTCATGGATCTCTTATTCATACAATAAAATCCACTTCTTAAATTAATCTTGACTTGAACAACAACCCCTACATTCACCACCACCACCATACGGCAGCCACCTTAATCCGGTCAACATCATCCGATCTTTCTCTCTCCGGTCAACATAATCCGGTCACCACAACCCAAGTTTGGTCAAAAAAAAAAAAAAAAAAAAATTGCACTATATAGAGTTAAGTTCAAAATGATAATACTTCCATATGGAGTTGTCTTATGGAAAACAAAAATTGAATTTCGTCAACAATTATCACAAATAAAACACTGCTTTATCAGGCAATAAAATGAGTTTCCTATTTCCGAAAAAAAAAAGTAATAAATATCAAACAAAAATTAATATTTGTTTTTCATCTCAAAGATCTTAAAGAACAAGCGATTATTAACAACCTTATATTGATCAAGACCCATGAAGAATTTACCAAAATAGAGGCCAAAAGAGTGATTACAATATCAGTCATGAAGTAGATTTTTTGTCGGCAGATAATTTGAGGTTAAGATTGAACCATCTTTTTTTTCTTCTGAAGACTTCTCTTTCCCATCTTCACCTGGGCTGCTTTCTTCACGGCTATGGCTTCCATTACTCACTTTACTCCATAAAGTCACCGATCTACTAGAGGTGAAAGATGATTGGATGTTATCTCGTTGTTTTTAGATCTTTTGGATATGTGAATGATAACGTTGAAATGTAGAAATCTATATGCTTATGTTTTATATGTTAATGTCTGGATCTAGTAGTTCTAGATGTATATGGTTTGACGGAGGTGGGATGATCGGATTTGTGGCGGTGGCGCTGGGGGGTGGGGGGGGGGGGGTTGATTTTTACAGGTAGGGTGGAGGAGGCTATGATGGAGGTGGTTGTTAATTGGTGAAATAATTTTGGATGGGAGAGAGAATTGGAAGTCAAAGAGATGATGATGAGAGAGAAGCTGTAGGATAGGAGATAAGTGTTGGGAAGTGACGAATATACCCCTTTAAAAATCTTACTTAACAAGCGTTAGTGGGATTTGGTGGGCCCAATTGGATGGAGGGACAAACGGTGCATAACGTTTCTGACTTAAGGCCTAGTGGTGCAATTTTTTTGGTCAAAGGACCAAAGGCTGCGGTCAACGCAAACCAAAAGGACGAATGGTGTAGTTTACTCTTAAGAAAATATATCACCTCTTATCAGTATTACCTACATTTTTTAAATTTCGAAAAATTGGTATTTTTATTTATTTATTATTTATTTTTATTTTTTATTTATTATTGTTATTTTTTTTTTCAAATTAGCAAAGCACCAGTTAAACTATGAAATGATCCATGTACGTTGAATTTCTTGTTATTATTATCTTTTTAACATAGAATTTCTTAATTTGCGAATGCTAGTTTTTGCTCAAATAAACTTACATCATAAATTCATTATGATTATGAATGTGTAGTGACGTATTTTTTTATTTAGAATGGTGTAACATTGTTTAAGATAGCGTTAGAAATAAGGCTTTGTACATAAAAATTGGGTTGACATCTCCAAAACATATTATTTCTAGGGTGGGCAAAAAACAATTAGTATTATCAGAACTTCATTATGATTACGAATATGTAGTGACGTATTTATTTATTTATAATAGTGCAACATTGCCTAAGTTAACATTAGAAATAAGCCTTTGTACATAAAAATTGGGTTGACATTTTCAAAACATATTATTTGCTAGGCTGGGCCAAAAACAATTAGTACAATCCGTCCTAAAATAATTGTTCACTAATAAAATGCACACAGTTTTGAAAAGGCATACTTCTCTTGTCTTAAAATTATTGTTCATAGATAATAAACACAAGGTTTAATAAAATGCATAAAAAAAATTATTTTACCATTTGACAACTAATTAATATATTCTGTTTGTTTTGTGGATATTAGTTTTGATTAAGGATAATATAGTAAACTTAACCATCTTTAACTACTATTTTTAATAGTGAACAATATATTACTAAAGTAGGACATACTACAGAGAAAAGATGAATAATAAAATTAGAACAAAGTTATTAGTCATTATGAAGGTGTTACCTTAACTAGTTAATGAACCAATTCCAAATAATTTGTAATAATAACTTCAAGTAAGAGTAATATAATAAACTCGATCAAAATACTCTATCTATAGTAGACAACTAATTTGAGACAATCCGAAAAACAAACTAGGCAATAAATTTAGAACGGATTGAGATATTTTAATCTTACAAATGAGAGAAGATGATCGAAATATTTGTATTGACTAACATATGGGAGAAAGTATGGCATAAACGAGCTATTCCAATCTGAATTCGGTTAGGTTTAGTTTTCATTTTTACATAGAATTTTTTTAACCAAACTAAATAAACCGAACAACCCAATAACTGAACCGATGAACACCCCTGCTTTATCCGATAAAGGCATGCACCGGGTTTCTTAACGGATTCAAGAGCTAGGTCGAGGCTATGGGCTTATTTTAGTGGGCCGAGTTGGACTATTTTGGTACTATAGGGCATTTTTTGTTGATCTTTTAGCAGGTTATCTTGGGCTTCAATTAAATTTTGTTCTTCCTTCTTAATCTTCACTTAATTCCTATTTGATCTTTAATTTGATATGATCCATAATTTATTTACACATACTTACAAAATATAAGAAAAAATATAGACGTAATACTTGCAGTTAAAACCTTAAGTTTGATATTTTATTAAGATAAATGAGGGCATATAGAAAATAGATATATGCAGAATTTAGCCTCATATTGTTTGAGATAAGACTAGAATAATGCTTTTGCCGCGCATTACAGCAGATACAAAAATATTCATTTTGAAGCTATGAAATAAGGTATGAACAATATATAATACATGATCTTTTTGTTTGGGATTTGCTAAATTTATGTGTATCTTTATTGCGTGATACCAATTCTGTTTCATGTTCATTGTGGTAAAGTTTGTCATGTGAAAGTATGTGATGAAGTTGTGTTTGCTTTTCTCGAAACTTCATGAGGGTCTTTAAAACAACTTCCACTAGAATATGTCCACAAAGGAGATATCTCTTTTTGTTTCAAGTTTTATTTACAAATGAATTAAGAACATAACCTAAGATGTAACAGAAGAATGGTTTCTGAGAAGGAACTGGTTTTAGTTATGTGTGTGTTAGTGATAGAAATGAATAGTTAAGGTGTGTGTTATGGAGAAACTTAATCTCCTATTAAAGTAGGGATCAACTCCAAATAAGGTTGAAATTATATACATAATATCTATGCTTCATATAATGCATGAAACACTCTCTCTCTAAAATTTTCAGATTTACAAGAAATAATGCATGGTTTACAACACTTTAATGCACTCAATTTTCAGAATTACAACATAGTAAGCATATTGTACAACAAAAAACAGCTCGGTGTAATTTTAAGACCAAAATTTTACCAAACAACATTAATGCTATTAAAAACACCCCTTCATAAAAAATTACAACTACTTAGTCACAATGTATAAGACCTTTTAAGTAAATACAAGTCATAAAACACAAAGGCACAAGTATGTAAAGCACAATGATTTTAAGGTCAACAACTTATTCAACACATATAATTAATACACTAATTAATTCACTCCTTCACAAAAATATACAATCATTTAACCATAATATACAAGCTAATCAAGCTACTAAGCCAAGTACTTAAAAATAAAGCCATTAGGCTCGGCACAGTGGTCGGTCAACCGGACCGGTCGCCTTTGCGCTGACCGAGTCGCCGCCACTGCAACCACAAGGTCGGACGGCTCCAAAATTCACAAACCAGTCACCCCCTCGTCTGATTAATGCATTCCACAAAAGAAGAAAAAAAAATGCACCGTTAAATATCAAAACGAAAATGAAGATAAAACGAAAGAAGAAAAGAACAATTATCAATGAAGCCAAAACAAACATCAAACTTATTCTATCTATGGTCCAAGAACACAAAGTATACAACAACAATAAAACCCAACATCTACATCTACCTCAGTTCTAACCCCATCCCAAAACCACCATCACGGTCAACAAAGCATAAAACCTTAGAGAGAATTTTCGTTTGATATTCAATTTTTGTTTGATATTCAAGAAAAGGGTATGATTTTCTTACAAACATATATTGTTGGTTGTGTTCGGTTATCAAGATAAGAAAGAAAATAAGAGTATGTGATGTTTGTGTAGCTGCAAATCATGGCTGCGTATTTTTGTAAGGGAAATTAGAGTAGGAATGAGGTAATTTAGGTTTTGTAAACATATTTATAAGTCCTAACATTTGAGTTATATACCGGTTTGGTAGTTAAGTGGGCTGGCCAAATGATATCACAAATTGTTTGATAGTTTTATCATGGGCCTTAATAGATATTGATGATTAAAGTTTGTTTAGGCTGAAAATGGTTTTAGACTAATTACCTTGGTAATTGAGCCGTATATTTTTTGTATAGTATAGTTTATTTTGGGCTAATTTTGATATTTGGTTCATATGAATAGTGTATATTAAAAATGAAAATGTAGGGGATATATGGATTTTTTTTTTAAATAAAAATAAAAATATAAATGTCGGTCGCCTTACTATGCCTAAAAGGTCGCATGTAAGTCAGAAAATTTAAAGGTGCTTGTGCTAAAGGAAAGAATCAAGATTTATGTTTGTGGTAGCTTCGGTTAAGAGTAAATGAAATTATACTACTGCTTTTTTATTTTTGTATGGGTCCCAATACCGTCTTCCATGATGTATGGGGAGGTTGAGATGTAGACAGCTTTACCTCTACCTAAGGTAGAGAGGCTGCTTCCAGCTCTATCTAAGATAGGAAAGGACCTTCGGCCTTTTGTAAGGGGTGAGGATCGAACCATTGACCTCTAGGTTAAGATGCAAGGGGTTTTTCAACTGATCCAACCCTAAAATTATTGTTATTTGTAAATTATAGTTAAAAAAAATATGGCAGCATAACATCATATCAGGTCGCCGCATCGCGCGGGTACCCTGCTAGTAATCTATAATTAGTTATGCTTCCTATCAAAGCTTGATATCATTAGAAGCGTAAGTAAATAGTTATTACCAATTGTAAATCAACTAATATATTGTACAATATTATAATCGTAAATAGGTTAGGCCATATAGAAGAAATAATGCTAACACATGATACTTAGTTTGATACCGGCCAATTATTTATTTATTTATTTAATTATTTATTTTAATAGATATTTCATTTCACGCCTCACAAATAAAAGAAAATTTGAACGCAACAAGTTACATCAAATATAACAAGTTAAGCCAAAACAAGACATACACCATAATAGTTGTGACAGACTACAGCAACATCATACAAGGGTGGGGGGAATCACCAGAGTGAGCTTTTGGTAGACACAACCATATGAAGGTGTAGCTTGACAAAAATACATAAAGTACATAATACATACAAAGAAGATATAACTAAACATCCTTAAAGGAGCGAGACCTAAACCTAACAGATTTAAAGTCAAAACCCAAGGCAGCATCAAGCCATCGATGACGGACCGCAACAGATCTGAGCAGAGGAGTCCGGGAGGCAACTGATCTGAGCAGTGGCGGCAGCGGGCAGCGACAGATGGGAGATGACAGATCTGTGGGTAAGGATTTTTATTGAAAGAAAGGGAAAACACAAAAGAGGTCCGGACGGCCGGCTGAAACCGACCGCCGGAATTATTTAGAGATGATGGAGTTTGGTTGGAAGAAATTTAGAGAGAGGTAAGAAAAAAAAGAAGAAAGAGAGAGAGATGGTGGTGCAAATATGGTAATTCGATACCGGCCAATGTTCAATAGTGTTAACCAAATAAACTTCAATTAACATTTGTTTAATATTACATCATAATTCATAAAAATTTCCAAAATTAGTGACGTTTCTATTTATATCCAAGAGTGCGTCATTGTCTAACATAAGGTTATAAGAACAAGAACGGCTGCGAACCGCCGCGTTGCGGCGGGGCGATGACTATTCGTGTATACGTG
Organism: Artemisia argyi; assembly: GCA_030686995.1. Lineage (NCBI taxonomy): Eukaryota > Viridiplantae > Streptophyta > Magnoliopsida > Asterales > Asteraceae > Artemisia > Artemisia argyi. The sequence goes on along the minus strand of JARVZY010000110.1, from coordinate 33,150 downwards.
TGTCGGGTTTTAGGCGGTTAGCTTGTTTCTGCATTACAGTTATAGTAGCAGCCTGAGTTTTGTTACCCGTTAACTCTTTTAAACATTTGTTAAATTTAAAATTCTATTTCTTATGGGCCAGTCCATTTTGTTTTGGGCTAAACACATTTTGGTTATCTGTTGTATCTACAAAGATGGGCATAACATATGCACATGTTGGGCTGAAACAAACCAAAAATCGGGCTAAATAGTGGGCCTTGGTTTTGGGCTAAAAAATGAAACGGAGCCGAAACGACAATGCATGCGTCGTTTAATGACGCTGCATTATATATATAGTAATAAGGCTTGGAGTATTTAAAGTTTGAGTTGACATTTCCAAAACATGGAATTTGCTAGGCCAGTCATAAAACTATTTGTAACATATAATGTACATCCTCTGTCTCAAAATAATTGTCAGGACACAAAAAACACAAAGTTTAATAAAAGTGGGGAGACTTTATTTTTCAACCACTTAAATAGAATATTCCCTTATTATATTATCTAGTTTTTACTAAAAAAGAAAAATGAACAATTTTTTTGAGACATCAATTTTAAAAAACATGGACAATTAATTTGAGACGGAGGTAGTACTAATTAAATATTTTTTTACTACAATAGTGATCGAAAACATTATTTTCTATAATATATTAACATTGCATGTTAAAGCTAACCTGATGAAGAAGAGACCAAGTCCAATGACTTTATTATTTATAAAAAGAAATATTTAATTTAATTTTATTCTTTTAACGATTTCTTTATGTCCAACTTAAATTAAACCTCATCATATTCCCTCTATATACTACTCCCTCCGTCTCAAATTTATTGTCCACTATTGACTTTTTTAGTCTTTCTTCTTTAAGTTTGACCTTAAATATTTTTGTAGGTGTTATATAATATTTGATGCAAAATATATAAATGAATTGTGTTTTAAGTGTACTTTTCAATGGTATAATTTTTCAACAAGTATTATATAACAAAAAATATATATTTATGGTCAAAGTTGAAATAGTTTGACTTTGAAAATTCAAAGTGGACAATAAATTTGGGATGGAGGGAGTATAAGAGGAGATTTCGAGTGACGCGCCAGATTAAAATATAATTTTGTAATTAAAAAATTACTTTCTAATAATATCAGTGAAAAAAAAATCTTACAAAACACACCCTGAACTTTTTAATATTTACGACTTTCTTATATAACAAATTTTATTTGTCAAATATTTAACAGATACCTAGCGGTTTATTGAATAAAAAGAATACTGGCAAAAAGGTCTCTCGATAATGAACAAAACAAGCCGAATAATGGTATACTTTTGACGTATGTACGGTTTTATAAAAAATGTTGAGGTTTAATATATATATATATATATATATATATATATATATATATATATATATATATATATATATATATAATAACTTTAAAAATTATCCTATATTTTTTTTAATATTATAAGGGTCAAAATTAACCCTGACACAACACACTCATGCCCGACACAATATTCACTTCAAAAAAGAAGTCATACAACAACTACAAATATAGCTTGAAACAACATTTATTTCAAACAAATACAACATGTGTCGGCAAAAAACATATCACGATCTCGCAACAAGAAGCCCCGACCAAACATTGTTCGTAAATGATTATCGCAAAAATTCTCAGAAAATTCCTGCTGCAACACAGCGGGCGCCTTCCCACTTGTTTATTATTCATAACTAAACATTGTCAACCATCAAAACTGAAAAATCAAAATTGAAATGAATATCATATATTTCTTTATAAAACTTGTTGCAACGCACGGCTAATAAAGATGCTCGTTTACAATTTTGAGTTTGTGTGACGGTGAGTAAAACCTCTCGCGGATTGGTTGGCTAAAAGATCAGAAGCCATGGTTACCAAAAAAAGATGCTCATTTACAACAATAAGCCTATGCCAAGTCGCCAACGGTTGTTTCTCACATAAGTGGGAATCATGCATGCATGAGTTTTCAATGTAAGGTTATAGTCTTATCTGAGTTATCTGTTTTAAAACTTGCAATAATTTCTTAGTGATAGAAAATTACAACGAAGAATACAAAGAGTATTAAGTATTATAACACGCAAAAAAAAAAAAAAAAAATAATAATAATAATAAAATAAAATAAAAATAAATAAAGGTCAAATGTGTAACAACTTAATTGGTGAAGTATACTGAAATTATTTTTACATTTTACTGGTTGATGAGTTTACTACATATGTTCTTCTACCTCGTTAGGGCTTCCTCGTGTAACGTCCGTCTTGATTTATATTTAATTTAGAAAGCTACTCTACTTAACTAAATTAAAATACAAGAAGGAATATCAATGACATGCAGACCTTCTTTAAATCCAAAACAGTAAATTATAGACATAAATAACATGTTTGTTTATTCATTTTTAATCAGCGTGGAATTTGTGACCGATGTATAATATATGTTTTAATCCTTCAGAACAGTCTGCATGCTTGCATGTGTTGTAGTCATATCTAGTATGTGTAACTATATCATTTTAATTGTAAGATGGTTGTTATTTTCTTAATATTTTGATCAATGGTTGGTACGTTGTTTTTCGAACATATATTTTGTTTTTGTTTGTCCAAACAAGATATCAATGTTTTTGTAACACCCCAACCTGACAAGGGTAAAGATGTCACAATAATATGGTTTCACATAAGAACATACAGAATTAAACAAAAGCGGAAGTCTTACATAAATAACTTTAATCTAAATGACTATGGTCAAATCTTCAATCAACTCTACTCTCAGTCCCAGAAAGCTATCCCAAAAGCTATCTTGAATACCTGCCGCGGTGAAAATAAATGCGGCTCGGCTTAAAAAGCCCGGTGAACGGATATAACAATAATAAAACGAAGTATAAATGCCGAAGTACAAGTGTTATAATTTGGGAAACATAATTTAGGCATAATGGATAGTACGGAAATGTAATGTGTGGTTTAATTAAGGAATTTATACAATCACTTGTACAAACAGAATCAGAATATACTATGAGGTCAGAAACATATCATAAGCACACATATATCTCATAATCAGATAAAGGGGAGACCTCTCAAACAATCAGACAATATGAGGAGTGTCCTCATTAAATGGAGTAGCTAGCTCGCAGAAATGTGAAGGACGGGTATTACACACACAGCCACATTTACCAGAAAAATATCATATCATAACTTTACAGAAACAGATCTAGGATGCATCATACGCCCCTGAAAATAACCCATCACCATAGTGCACATTCATATATAACAAAAGGGACGTGGCAAAACATCATTCTACTGCCCTAGAGTCATGTCAGAGGTGCATCCCTGATACGGACATGGAACCCCCATGCCTAGTGAAGCTTAGGTAAAAATATAGTTATCATATCAGAAGGTTCAAAAAGCGAGGTTCATCATAGCAAAGGTTCAAAAATAAAAGGTTCATATCATAGGTTCATATCAAAGGTTGTAATCACAAAGGAAACCTTAAGAGTAAGGTTAGAATATTCGTACCTTAGCAAAGCAATGAGATAAAAAAAAAAAGAATCACAAAAAGGAAGAGTTCACTTTTTCTTCAATATATCTACCCGAATTAGAGATCATTTTTATTATTAATAAATTATATTAACTCAGATTACTCTTCTTAGTCGGCTTCCATTTTTAGTAACTTTTCATTTTTAGCAGGTTTCCAGAATTAGTAAGTTTCCAGATTTAACAGGTTTCCATAATCAGAAGTTTACATATTATGTTAAGTCTTTAGGTAAATCATTATTATGGAATTAGGGTTTCATTATGACAAATAATTATAATTTAGGGAAAAACATGTCAGCTTTCAAAAGTTTATGGTTAATTATGTAATTATTCTAAAGTTAAGGGTCTAAAGTGTAAATATTTCAATTTCCATATTATATTCAAATAAGTCCATAAGTTTTCCCATGTTTACAATTTCATCCATTAATTTAACAAATTTACTAAATAAACCTTCTATTTACCAAATTTACACATTATGCCCCTTCACTTTATTATTATCATTTTTTTTACAAAATGCCATAATATTATATGTATTTCAAAATAACTCTTAGGTTCCAAAATATTCCATTCGTACCCTTTGTTGATCCCAGTTGAGCAAACGATCTTATATAGAAGTTGACTTGTATTAAATATTTAAGCTAGAATACGGAATATAAAAGCTTAACTTAAGAAGAACAATTTAACTATCAACACTTCAATATTATTAATACGAGCACTCGACAATGCTAGGGTTTTACAACCTTGAAGTGTAAATGAAAACTAAAACAATACGTACTCAATCTAACCCTAGGATCCTCCTTTTATAGGCCAAGGAGTCCTACTAGGTTTACAATAACTTTCTATGCAAGATAAGAATATTCTAGACGTATACAATATACACACAATCTATTCTATAATTATCTACTCCGTATACATGTTTATCACTTTAGCAGTAGATTCCTTTAGCAACATTTTCCCGTAGCAGCACTTTGACATCAGCAGCAGAATCATTTGCCTTAGCAGCATTCTCATCATAGCAGCAGTTTCACTCAGCAGCAGAATCTAAAACCCAACAATCCTCCCCTAAACTTAATATTTATTTCTAAATCATTAAGTTTCTTCAAAGCTCAGTTAAATAGTAGGAGGATGCTTCCAAACACTCAAATCTTGAGATGTCTGTTGATCAAGTATCTTCTTATACTTTGACAGCAAATTAAATGCTTGATCATCAGTATCATAGTCTTTCTGCAACTTGAGTAACCCAGCACCATTAACCATCTGATTGACAGTATTCCAGTATCTTACCACTGGATAATCCTTTTCAGCCAGCATATACAAAGTAAGTGGTCCAATATCCAAGACATGAATCCCAGAACTTTGAAAAAGTCTCCATTTTCTTACTTTATATTCTACTATCTCTGTCCATTCAGAATCTTCCATTGAAGGATCATACATAAGTTTCAGAGCTCTCCAGAGAACTTTATCAGACATAGTCTTAATGTAATCAATTTGATCCTTTTCATACTTTTTACCATCAAACTTCTTGGCTCTAAACTTTTCCTTATATATCCTCCATAAGGCATCAACATCATCTCTATCAAAGTAATACAACATCTGTTGAAATCTAAGAAACATGTGAGTCTTTCCATCAGATCTCTCAACATCATGAAATGCTCCAATTTTAGTATCATATCCTGTAGTTACTTTGATAATAGGATATTTGATCCCTATTGGTGTGGCATCAACTACTTCAGGTTCCTTCATCTTACCAACCATAGTGAGAACCTTCAATTGTTCCTTTAAATGCTCAGAAGGAATATGATCATAATCATTCTTGATCTCATCTCCTTCAGACTTAGAGCTGCTTTCTTCTCCTGTTTTTCTCTTCTTCTTTGCAAAGGATTTATGAACAACACCTTTTCTTTTACCACTTTGAATAGAAGAAGTTGTCTTTTCTGCAATATCATCAAGCTGCTTAACAACATCTACCTCTTGTACATGCTCTGCTTCAACAACTTTATCAGGTACCAACTTTTTATTCCTTTGAGCAATATGTTCTAAGGGTGCGCTTGGTTCAAAATAAGGAATGGGAAAGGGAAAGGCAAAGGGAATGCAAAGGAATAGAATGAAGATTATCATTATCTTTGATGGTGCTTGGTTTAAGAAAAACACATTAACATCCAAGGTGGTGGTGGCTGCTGGTGGTGGTGATAGTGGGTGGTGGTGGTGGTTACTGATGGTGATGGTGGTGGCTGGTGGTGGTGGCGGCGGCTGGTGGTGATGGTGGTGGTGGCTAGTGGTGGTGGTTGTGGCTGATGGTGGTGGCTAGTGGTGGTGGTGGTGGTGGTGGTGGTTGGTGGTGGTGGTGGTGGCTGGTGGTGGTGGTGGCTGCTAATGGTGGTGGCTGGTGGTGGAGGTGGCTGGTGGTGGTGGTGGCTACTGGTGGTGGTGGTGGCTACTGGTGGTGGCTGGTGGTGGTGGCTAGTGGTGGTGGTGGCTGGTGGTGGTGGCTGCTAATGGTGGTGGCTGGTGGTAGAGGTGGCTGGTGGTAGCTACTGGTGGTGGTGGGTGGTGGTGATGGTGGTAGTGGTAGCTGGTGGTGGTGGTGGCGGTGGCTGGTGGTGGTGGTGGCTACTGCTGGTGGTGGCTACTGCGGGTGGGTAATCATTACCATACCTCCCAATTTACTGGGTAATGCCCCATTACCCCATACTAAACAGTGATTGCATTCCCCTAGTCATAAACAGGCATGTTTAATCATTACGTTTCCCATTCCCCACCCCCATTACCCCCAACCAAGCACCCCCTAAGTCTTCAGCACAATCCATAGGATAGAAGGTATCTGTTTCTTTCTTAGCTTGTTGATACAAGTCAAAAACCTCTTGATCAGACTTAGGTTTTAACTGTACCAATTTCCATCCCTTCATATTCTTCAGGTATCTTTCTTGCTCTTTTCTTTGTTGCAATAGTGTTGGACCCCTGAGAATCTTTTCCTTTCTTCTAGCAGCAACATCTTCTTTCTTTTTCTTTGTAGTGAACTCTCTTATCCAAGATTGAACATTAAAAGGTGGAGTTTCTTGTTCTTCAAGCTTAATTATCTTGGAGAGTTCTATATCAGCATCTATTCTTATCTTTTCATCAACCCACTCCTCATACCTCTTTAAGTCTTCAGCTTCTTTTTCAGCCTTTTCCTTTTCTTCTTGAATCAACTGTTGCTCTTCCATATCAATCAACTCTTGTTCTTTAAGTGCAGCAGCTAAATCATGTTCAATTTGCAGTACTTTAGGCCACCAATGAAAAGGTATCTGAGAATAATCAATCCCCTTATACATCAGTTTTGGATCTTCAACTTGCTTGCCCTTCCCTTTATCAGTAGAAGATGATGAAACAATCTTCTTTTGTTGAGCAGCAGGTTCTCTGATTACAACTCCTTTTAGAGGTATTCTTGGTGTAGATGATGTGATTGTGGTTGTTGGTTGTTGTGGTAGTGATTGAATTGGTAGTGATGTAAGTTGTGAAGATGATTCAAATGGACCCTCTGTAGTCTTCTTACTTAACAAAACCATAGCCTCAGCAGCAACATTGTCACTAGACCCAGCAGCAGAGTCTTGTGCATCAGCAGAACTGACTTTTCCACTAGCAGCAGGATCAGGAAAATCCTTAGCAGTAGAGTCTTCTTGAGCAGCAGCAGAGTCTTCAATTCTGTTAGTAATAGCAGCATCATTAAGTTCTTTTGCCACATAATCACCTAAAGTCATCAAAGCTTCACCCATCAACCCTGTTGCCTTCACTAATTGCTCAGGCTCCAAAGTCTTAAGTTTTTCCACCACCTTTTCTTGAGTAGCAATCACCTTTTCCATTACAACCTCATTCCCTGATTTGTCAGAAATCACAAAATCTTCAGCATCCTTAGGACTTTCCACTTCCATGTCCTCAACCTCTAGAACCTCCCCTGAAACAATTCCAGCATCCATATCCTGAGCACTATCAACTTTCTTCAAATTTGCCTCCCCTGAACCCATTTCTTCATTCCTCCCCTGTTTGGAAGCATCCTCTTCCAAATGATCAGAGAGTTCAGGTGAACTTACAACTTGAGAAGTGCCCACTTTCTTCAATCTTTTTAAGGAGGTTGAAGATCTTGATTTCCTTAAGTTCTTGATCTATTTTTTCAATTTGGTAATGAGCTTGGGTTGACCATCAACAACAGTAGAAAGACCAAGAACTTTGTCCTCCAATGTAGTACACTTCAACTCCAAATTGATACAGGTAGCCGTTAATTCCTTAATGAGTTTCATACTAGTCTCATCACTTCGACCTGTGTAACCTGGTCCGAGAGGTGAATCATTGACATTGTCATCATGTACAAGATTTGCCGTCAATTCATTTATCTCTGTCCTGTCCTCATCACTTCGACCCGTGTGACCTGGTCCGAGAAGTGAATCTTTGGACATAAACTCAGTATCAAACCTAGTTTGATCATCTGAGCCCCCTATATTTTCCATTTGGCTAGGGTTACCATCATTGGAATCAGATTCAGCAGAATCCTTTTCACTAGATGTTGCCTTGGTTTGGGTCTTAATGATGTTATCACTGTCCTGCTCTGCTGCTAAGCTAGAAGTAGTAGTGACAGCGCTTGCCAACATGTCCCCTTCATCACCTAGGACAACCTCATCTGATACAGCCATACTAACACTATCCTAAGGTAGATCAGTGTTCTTTTTGGTTTTCCTACGAGTATAGTGTATTTTAGGTTGTGTAGCAGATACAGAAAAATTAGGTGTGTGATGGGAATCAGTGAGATTTCCTGATCCTTCACCCTGAATATTTTGCACAAGTTGCACCATTGAAGGTGTAAGATCTGTATGTGTGCCTGAAAAACCTTTACCATGTTTAAGCAAGAAAGTAAAAGTTTTGGAAACCAATTTTGGAGCATCAAAAGTAGCAGTATGAGATCTGAAATTAGTAAGTTGGTTTTCTATAAAGAGCTGGATAAATCTTGGATAAAGCAAATAAGAACCAGACTCTTTAACACTTTTAACAATCCCCTACAAAATCATGTTTGAAAAATTAAATGGATGACCTTTGCTTAGGCATACCATAGCAGAAGCAATAGTAGTACTAAACTCATGCCACCCGGAAGTTTTAGGACTCAAACAATGAAGGAGAATGTGTACCAAAAATTTGTATTGAGGACAGAGGAGAGCTTTTTTAAATTTTAAATTTGTATGCTTTCCCTCATATCCCAAATCTTTTAAACCCTGAAAAATAGCAGAATTTGCAAGACACGTGGTCTCTGTTTCATCATCTAAGAGAAGAGATTCCCTTATAGAAGATTCAATTACACGAACTTGTTGACCATCTACTAAGGCTTTAACATATTTTTCCCCATTCTTAGTTTTAGCTTTTGCAGTAAGCCAAAACTGTTTGATGTAGGAAACAAATATTGTAGGATTCACAGTTAATGCATACCTAAGAGAAGTAGCATTCAAGAATTTTACCATGTCTGTGGAACCTTCAGGAACCAACTCTTCATCCAAAATAACAACACTATTGTGCTGCTCTGCCCAGGTACGTGTACAATCCATGAATTAGGGTTTTGAGAATTTGGGGATAATTGACTTTGAGAATAATGGAGTGTTAGGGTTTGTGAGAACTTTAATTTGGAGCGTGTAAAAACCAATTGTGAAGACTAATTAGGTTTTAAACTGATTTGGAGAAGTTACACATGCCACCCTCACACTTACAACCGTAGCAGCATAACCATATCATCCACAACTAGCAGCAGAATGAAACAACTAGTAGCAGAGTGAGTTTAAGCCAGCAGCAGAGTTGACTAATCAAACTTGGTCAAAAAGTCAAGAACCCTCAACAATAAATGCGCTTGATACTCCGTAATCCCTATAAAAATGGACGAAATCTTTCCCCAATTCAACACAATCAAACCCTAATTACAATCAATAACGCCAATCACCCAAATCAAATCTCAATAACCATAAAATCTTCTCTCGAAATAATCAACATATCATCGGATTCATCTTCTGAGGATGAAGCACCCTTTGAAACCTATGTACCTCCATTCTGTCCTCCCTACAACGGATGTAGAACCAAAGAACAAGCCCGCAAGAGAAAACACGATCTCCCTGTGTTCAAAGATCTGTTGAACTTTAATCAGACCCCAAGCACTTCCAGGGGTAAAGAGGTGATGTCCCCTAAATCTCCATCGTCTTCAGAATCATCAGAAGACCCTGCTTGGATCCCTATAAGACCTCCATCTCAAATGGAACTTGTTTCCCCCTTTCTCTGTACTTCATCTGATGAGGATGAGCCATAAAACAATCCACCTTCCACTCCTGAAGGACCACAATCTTCAAGGCCAAGACCCAAGACATCATCCAAGACAAGGAAGGCAAACCCTCCTCTTCCTAAGGAAAGAAAGATTGTACTTGGGCTTCCATGCCCTAGACAGTGATGTTTGTAGTCTTTTAATGTCATCTTGTTATGTAGCAGTCTTTTGTTGTTTCTGAAGTGCTTTGTGAATGTACTCTTTTGATTTCTGATCAGCTGTACCTTGTTTGTGATGAATGATGAATGTTTACTTCTTGTTTTATTTACTTGCAAATCATCAACTAACATCATTTAAACTTGTGCCTGCAAAATGTTAGTCCAAACACCACAAAGCATACAAACATATGTACTAGCAGTAGAGTTAAATAGCAGCATAGTACATTCCAACACAAGCATATGCTTCTTAAGAAGCAGCAGAAACAGAGGAACAAACAGCACAGGACCTTTATACACTTTACAAAAACAAAAAGAGATAAGATTTTCAAAGATTTATCATACCAATATTTGCAATTAAGATTTGAAACCTCCCCACATCAAAGTGTTTAGTGAGAAGATCAACAACATTGTTATCAGTATGAATTTTGACAATTTGAATTAACTTCTTTTCATAGCAATCCCTTATGAAATGATGTCTTATCTCAATATATTTTGTTTTAGAATGAAAACAACATTTTTAATTATGCAAAGTGTGCTATTATTATCAATATGAATTTTGATGTTCATGAAATTGTACCCATAGTCCAGTAGTTGATTTTGCATCCAAAGCACTTGACCACAGCAACTTGAAGCAGCCACATACTCAGCTTCAGTTGTAGAATTTGCAACCACTGTCTGTTTCTTGCATTGCCATGACACCAATCTGTTTCCTAGAAATTGACAACCACCAGTTGTAGACTTTCTATCCAAGCAAGCACCAGCATAGTCACTGTCTGAATATGCCACCAAATCAAAAGGTGAATCCTTAGGATACCATAGGCCCAATTTGGGTTGATGCCTTAGATACCTAAAAATCCTCTTCACTACATTGAGATGTGATTCTTTGGGACATACTTAGAATTTTGCACAGGCACATACAGCAAACATAATATCAGGCCTTGATGTTGTAAGATACATCAATGAGCCAATCATGGATCTGTACAAGTGAACATCTACTTCTTTTCCATTTTCATCTTTCAACAAAGGTTTGTTGGTATCCATGGTTGTCTTAGCAGGCTTAGCATCTTCAAATCCAAACTTCTTCAAAATATCATTGACATACTTATCCTAACTAATAAATATGCCATCTTCCTTTTGTACCACTTGCAGTCCCAAAAAGAAGTTGAGTTCCCCCATTGAACTGATAGCAAACTTATCCTTCATAAGCTTCTCAAAATCAACACACATAGCCCTGTTTGTAGAACCAAAGATGATGTCATCTACGTAGATTTGAACCAGCAAAATATCATCTTTTTGTCTTTTAAGGAACAAAGTCTTGTCAATATTTCCTCTACTAAACCCAGAGTCTAACAAATATGTTGACAAGGTATCATACCAAGCTCTAGGAGCTTGATGTAAACCATACATTGCTCTATTCACCTTGTAAAATTTGTCAGGATAATCAGGATCTTCAAAACCAGGAGGTTGAGGCACATAAACTTCTTCTGTAATGGTTCCATATAGAAAAGCACTCTTTACATCCATCTGATACACTACAAAGTCTTTTTTGAAGCATAAGCCAAGAATAGTCTAATAGCTTCTATTCTTGCCACTGGTGCAAATACTTCATCATAGTCAAGTCCCTCTTGTTGTGTGTATCCTTGTGCTACTAACCTTGCTTTGTTTCTTATGACTATCCCCCTTTCATCTCTTTTACATCTGAACACCCATTTAGTGCCAATCACTCTTTTTCCATTTGGCAAGTCAACCAAAGTCCACACCTCTTGTAGTTTGAATTGCAGAAGCTCATCTTGCATTGCTTCTACCCAACTTGCTTCTTGTAATGCTTTGTAAGTGTTCTTAGGTTCAATTTGAGACAAAAAGCAGGCAAACAAGCAATTTTGTAGATCTTTGTGACTGTTTCTTTGATGCAGAGATCTTGCAAAGAAACTTTGATGTTGAAGATCTTTGAGCTCTTTAGTCATTCTTCTTGTTTGTACAGATGATTTTGGATCACTGAGAATTTGTTCTTTTGGATGATCCTTGTGAACTCTTGTAGTAGTAGTGGGACTAACAGGAATGTTGCCTTCCAAATTAGTAAGATCTACCTCAGCTCCAAATAATTTACCATCAAGAGCTTCATCATCTGTGTCTTCATAGATATTCTCTAGAGGAGGCATATTTGGATCATCAGGATAGTTTGGATCATCAAAAGATCTACCCTGAGTGTCCAAAGAAGGAAACTGTGATGTATAAGCAGAGTTAATAGGCTTGGCAGCAGAATTGATTGAAGCAGTAGTTGCATGTTTTGGTCTGGCAGTAGAGTCTTCTGAGTCAGCAGTAGAGTCTTCTGGCCTTGTAGGAGAGACATCAACAACCACTTTTGGAGCTTCATTGGGTATCTTTTCTGCATCAATAGGAATTTCACTATCTGCTTCAGCTTCCTTAGGTTTCTCTTGAGTAAAAACATCTTCTTGTATACCTTGATCTTTTTGTAAGGGAAAGAAAGTTGGACCAAACTTCAGTTTCTCAATCAAAACAATGTCTTCTTGTGATTTGTCAGTGTCAACACTAGCAATAACTGGTACATAGTTCATTGTTTTGGTAAGAATATCAACATTAAACATCCATTCAGGTCCTTTTCCTTCAACATTAGATGTGTTCTCACTAAATGTGATATGCAAATTCTCCTCCACATGTTTGGTTCTCTTACTCTGAAAGTTTTACTGTGTACAGAGTAACCAACCAAGTAACCTTCATCAGCTTTCTCTTCAAACTTGCCTAACTGATCTTTAGTATTCAAAATAGTGACACGACATCCAAATGGCTTGAGAAAATCAATCAATGGTTTCTTCCCATGAAAAAGCTCATATGGAGTTTTGTTATGAGGCTTCACTACCTTACTCCTGTTTTGCACAAAACATGCAGTGTTTACAGCTTCAGCCCAAAAAGGTATAGGTAGTTTAGAATCAGATAACATTGTTCTTGCAGCCTCAATAAGTGTCCTGTTTCTTCTCTCTGTAACACCATTCTTTTGTGGAGTTCTTGCAACACTATATTGTCTTAGAAATCCTTTTCCCACACAGAATTGATTCATCACATTATTCTTGAACTCAGTACCATTGTCACATATGATAATTTTCACTTTGTGGTTGTGCAGGTTTTCATCTTTAGTGGCTAAGAAGAATACCCAAGTGAACCTGCTAAAGTCATCTGTGACAACTAGGCAATATGACTTCTTGTTCAAGCTTTTCACAAAAACAGGCCCAAATAGATCCATGTGAAGTAAATGCAAGGGCTCTGTATTTGTGTTCACTGTCTTTGACTTGAATGAAACTCTGTGTTGTTTACCCTTTTGACAAGCAACACAAGTCTCACAATTTTCAAACAACTTTGTGGGCATGCCTCTCACAAGATTTCCTTTCACCAACTTGTTCATTGTCTTGTAGTTCAAATGCCCAAGTCTTCTATGCCATAATTTGGACTCATCAATAGTGGCTTTTGCAATCAGACAAGTTAAAGCTCTTTTGGGAACAATGTTCTTAATATGGTCACTGTATATATTTTCATTTCTAGGGACCTTCAATAGCACAAATTTATCATCTGGCAGTTGAAAATCAGGAGAAAGGATCATACATTCAGTGTTTGTAAAGAGAACAAAATTCCTTTTGTCACACATTTGTGAGACACTAAAGAGGTTAAACTTAAGTCCTTTCACAAGAAACACCTTCTTAAAGTCCAAATTTCCTGTTCTTAAAGTGCATCTACCAATAATTTTTCCACCTTGAGGATCATTGTAACACCCCCAAATTTGGGATACGCAACGGAATTAAAGCTGGGTGTTACTCGACGGTACAACAGTTATAATAATAGAAAAACAATCTATAATTGAATTGTTAAAATGATTTTATTATTCAAATATCAGAGTTTACAAAATGAGATCCCAGTAGTTTACAATTTATCCAATAATTTATCAAAGAATAATAAAATCTTAGCCTTCCTTCCGTATCCATGCCCTTCCATGCCATCCTTGCTTGTTATGGACCTGAGATAAACATGCTAAAAAGTCAACACAACGGTTGAGTGAATTCACAGCATTTATAAATAAGTAATAGTTGAACACAAGTCATATAGTTATAAAACGAAGTAACGCAGCGTATTGCACTAAGCCTCATGAACTCAAACCTTAACAGTTTGGACATTATAGTAATAAGCTATAACGTAATGGTGCCCTCGAGTAGGAAGCTTGCCAACTTCCTAGTAGTTCTCAAATAAAGTGCATTTGGCCACTTATCCAGCAACACAAATGGGGCGTCAACTGCCAATAGATCTATTCACTATATTCGCGTTCACTCGCAAGTGATTAATGGTTCATGATATGAGGGACTTTTAATGGCAAAACGTTTAACTTAGGCAATACCAGATCAGGATAGCATACATAAAATACTTGTGTTCGATTTTGTAGCATGTATCTCCCCACAAGTTTGAAAATCAGTATAAAAATGTAAATGTGGGACTATGAACTCACCTGGGCAGTCTGGATGGAAAACAAAGTTAAATGAAGTTGATAAACGTCTCCGGCTTGAAACCTGAGTTATTAGGTTAAGTTCTCAGTAATTGTTTCTGATTATATTAGTTTTTAAATGTTCGTTTCGTTTTAGTTTAATGGTTAAATATTTTATTGAACCAATATGTAGTTTCAAAAGTATTATTTTATTATATTTTCTTATCTGTAATATTTGATTCTGTCCGTTCGTTAAATGGATACTCGTTTGTTAGTTAGGGTACAAAACGTATATTAAGTTTAAATAAAACTTAATAATAATAAATAATAATAATAATAATAATAATAATAATAATAATAATAATAATAATAATAATAATAATAATAATAATAATAATAATAATAATAATAATTAGGGTTTATAATATTTTCATTTTAGACCCTCAAGTTTCTAAAGTTGACAAATTTTACCCTCGAACCATATAAAATGGCAACTTTTACCCTTGAACTTTGGTCAATTGACACTTTCTACCCTTAACCTTAAGTTTATTTTATTTCTAGTCCAAAATATAAAATTATTTATAGTTTTGGCAATATATACCCCTCATGCAAATATAACTTACACCCGATGTCCTTTTTCAATAAAAACGCGTTTTTAGCCACGAAAATAAATCCAACTTTCTACGACTCATTTATATAAGTTTAAAACAGGTTTATAAATACTTTTCATCAGCTTATCTACTTATAATGTTAGCTTATTTGTTCTAAATAATCAAAAGAAAAGTTTATAAAACAGATTTTTCGACCAAAAGTGAGCTTAATTATACACGAGACATGAAGAGGTTTCTACTACGTTATTGTTCCTTTTAGTAGTCTACTAGGAGGTCTTCTTATATGTTCAAACTAGAGGTTCTAACGTATTATGGTTTGCTCACAACGAGTCACTAAAGTGGAGCGTATAAAACTGTTTTTATGAAATAGTAACTAAGTATATTAAAAGCTGATTTTCAGGTTCGACACCCATAAGTATGGCTGAATAAAAACGAGACCTTTCAATGAAAATGAAAAGTGTTTGTTCCAGGTTAATCTATGCCATGAGGTCTCTATTTCCACCAAGTTTCATAATTTATCAAGCTCGTTTACTATTCGAAATTAAGCACACAAAACTGAGGTCTGCTATTGTCTTTTCTAAAAATCAGTTCTGAATTTAAATAAAAACATCGTTCGTTATACGTTTTTATGACTCGAGGTCTAAAGAGTTTTTGAAGAAAACGACGATCCGGACAACTTTCATGTTTTAAGTTTTTGACGAAACGGACCAGAAAGGCCTCGTTCCGCGTGATTTACGTTGCTGTAACCGAAACTTTGTTGACAGCTTTTCGGCAAGTTTTTGGTAATTTCATTTGGCCGTATCTTTTGACTCGTGTACTCGTTTTGGGTGATTCAAAAGCCTAGATTCTCGTTTTTATTACTCCTAACTGATTTTTAAGTTTACAATAGTGATTGAAAAGGGATTGGAACACTTACTTGGAAAAAAAAATCGATTTTGAATAAAGTGACTTGGAAAATGGATACTAAACTCCTTCCTCCTCCTAGGCTCCACTATATTCTTTCTTGGCTGTTACTTGGACTTCTATATCAGTAAATAACTGAGTTTGTGTTTGTTTGATGTATGATCGATTGAGTGTGGGTGAGAATGGGGAAAAAGGTGTAGGTATTTATAGGAGAAAGGGTGAAAGGGTTCTTGAATGTGTTTAGATCATCATGTTGAATGAGCAAAGGGAGGTGTGCTCTTAAATCCCTGGTTGTTACTAGTAACGAGAGAGAGTTTTTAGAAGATGTGGAGTTATTTATAACCATTAAACCCAACTACTCTTTGATCCTAAATAAAAGCTTCTAGAGACGAGGGGATGTGGCTCGTGGGAGTTCATGTGTTTATATCTTCTAGTTGCTAGGTTCGAATGATGTAACAATTTGATGCACAAGTAAAATTGACATATTTGGTTAAGGGTAGAAGTTTAGAGATAAGGTGATGTGTATAACCTTGGAGCTTGTAAGAGCTCATGTGATTAACTAGAGTAAATTGCAAAGTGTCCTAGTTTTTAACCATGAATCAAGCCCATAACTTTTGACTAGATTTGAAAGTGTAGGAGACATGGTGAGGTGTTCATAAATGTTTGTGAGGTGTACCATGGAAGTTTGTATGATGGCATGTGGTGATTCTATGATCATGTCGATGTGTAATACTACTTGCTGCATACATTGAATGGATTTAAAAGGAAACACATAGGAGGCTTGTTATGTTTGACTCCATTGTTGAAATTCAAAGTAAAAGAGATGGAAAAGATAGGATATGATTAGTTTTGGTTCATACATGGTTAAAATAGAGTTTAGTTAAGTTATAACTAGATTAAGAACTAAATTGGTTTGGTTTTTATTTGCATCTATACGAAAAATCATGCCAACATATATATGGAGTAAGGATGTACACGTATATGTATATAAAACCATGCATGATTGGAAAATAATATGATGTTACACGTTTGTGATTTTTAGATGCATGATACAAGGTAAAACACGGATGGTATTTTGAAATTGACATGTTGCATAAATATGAGACATGTATTTTGTTAGCATATTTATAGTTAATTTATTGGTAACCTGTGTATATGTAGTTGACATGTTCTTAGGAGTTGGATAAAAGATTTATTATTAATTTAAGGTATATAGAGCATAGTTTGATCCCGGTAATTACAAACGTAATGTTTTTAAGTCATGAAATTTAGAATCTGGTGACGTAAAAATATAAAGCTTATAAAAATGTTATAACTTATCAACATACTCAAATTTAATATTTAACATGAGTCGTGGGTTTGTCAGAGTGTTTAAACGTTATTTAAACTAAAAATTTATAGTGATGATAAACAGAAATTAATAGTTAATTTAATAAGCTGAAAAGTTTCGTTAAAACTCTAATAAATGGCTAACGTTTAATTTGAACATTAAGTATAACGTAAAGTGGTAAATAAGAAATTGAAAACTTTTTATACTTGTCATAAATAAAAATATTTATTCAAGGCAAAAACTAAGTGAACTTGTTTACTTAAAATATGAGTTACGTCATATCTTAGTTGATTGTTGTGATTAGTTTAACTAATAATGTTTTTTTTTAAAAAAAAATAGATGTGAAAAATGGTTAAATATTAGTTTAATTGAAGTGGAAATTTACCGGTGGTTACAATCATTCCCAAAAGCAACATAACCTCCTTCAAAAGCCTCAAAGTCTTCAAATTGAGACTCATCTCCTGTCATATGTCCAGAGCATCCACTATCAACTATAACTATATCTTTAAGATCATCCAGTAGATTACCCTGCACATGAAAGTAGAGAAATTAGTTTCTCTTGGGGACCCAAGCCATTACTGACTTGGATCTGCCTTGTGCATCAACATAGTTAAATTTCTTTAAATCACTTGATGCACTGTTGTTTTTGGAAACATTGTTTGTAAGAGTTGATTTTGGTTTCCAAACCCAACAAGCTGAGGCCTTAACAACATAAAAATGATTTCCAACAACTGTATTTGATAAAACTTTTGGCCCAGAAGTAGAAAGTTTTGTACTAGCAGCAGATTGCTTACTAGCAGCAGAATGCTTACTTGCAGCAGAGTGCTTACTAGCAGTAGAGCCAGCAACAGAACCAGTTGTGGTTTTAAAAGCACCATTTGATTTAGCAGCATAAATAGATCTAGTTGCACCAGATCTTAACAACACAGCTCTAGGAATCATGTTTCTGTTAGGATGAGGGTGAGTATTCTTAGTAACATATTTATGATTCACCCTAGAGTATTGATTCCAAACAGGCTTTTTGTGGTCAGGACAACTATTAATCAAATGTTCAAAACTACCACACTTATAACAAGCCTTTTTCTTTAATTGAAACTCACTACCTAATTTGTTAGAAACTAGGTTATTAAAGTTTCTCTGATTTCCCCTAAGCTTATTATAGAAACCATTCAATCTATCTGTAGAAATCTCATTATATTCTACCATTTTCTTAGAGATGCCCTTACCTAACACATGTCTCACAAACTTTACCTGTTCAATTTTAGGTTCAACTTTTGTAGGAATTTCTTCCTTTTCTATTTTTTGTTCTAATTCAACCTGTTCCTTTTCCTCATCACTATCTGAATACCAGTCTTCAATAATAGGAGCATCAGGAAATTTTCTACCCTCTACCTTAGGTGTTTCTAAGACACTTGTACTAGATTCACCTACAGGTTTTTCAATATCTAGCTCACTAATAAAAGACAATTCTTTTCCTGGTGGAGCATTGGCACTCTTAGCAGGAGGAGCAACTTCATTGTAACCTATTCCACTTCCTTTTCTCATCAGTGTACTCTCAATAGACTTATTAACCAAATCAGAAGTATATTGTTGTTTATTTACTCTTACTAAATGTTTTTCTTTATCAACAAGAGCTGCATCCTTATCTCTTTCTGCTTCTTCTAATTTATTCTTAAGAAACTCAATCTCACTATTTTTCTTAAAAATCTCAACATCTTGTTGGTTAATTTTATCTACATATTCTAGCTCACACTCGTTTAGATACTCAAGTCTTCTTTCAACATTTTGAATACCTACTTTGTAACCTAAGTTATCAAGTTTTAGGTTTTCAACTTCTCTAATTAGACTCTCATTCCTAGACTTAAGTTCTTTTACAGTATCAACACATGACTTAAAAGAACACACAGATAAATCAGAATCATTGGATACCTCAGAGTCAGATCCAGAAGATGATGCATAGGCCTTAAGTGCAAAGTTATGCACTTTAGGCTTGACTTGAGCCACCAAAGAAAAGTTTGGTTCTTCATCAGCCAAATCACTCAAATCATACTCTCCCAATCCATCACAAGATACCAATGCAGTAGTTGTATTCTTTGTTTCTTCAGTGGTCTTCTTTGGAGCTTTAGCATTCTTCTTTGGAGCTCTACATTCTCTGGCAAAGTGACCCTTCCTGTTGCAGTTATAGCACTCTATCTTTGATTTATCAAAACCAACATTTTCTTTAGCCCTGTACTTGATTTCTCTTCCAGTTCTCTTCAAGAATTTTCTTGCCCTTAAGGTCAACATGGCCATTTGCCATTTAAGATCCATTTCTTCAAGATCATCAGGATCAAGTTGATCCAAATCTTGATTAATAACCTGTGACCTTACAGTTGTAGTTAGATCAGCCAAGAATGCACACAAAGCAATATCACTGGTGGAATTCTTATCATTTGAACTAGCAGCAGATCCGTCAGCAGTAGATACTCCATAAGCAGTAGAGTGAGATTCTTTAGACCCTTTTGACTTTGAAGATACAAAGGCAAGATTTTGTGTACCAGAAGATGAAGTAGATGAAGAAGTCAATTCTGGTTCATACACTCTTAAGTTGTTGTAGAGGCTTTCCAACTTCATAGTTTCAAAGTCAGGCTTATTCCTCCAAACAACTGTGTGCATACTCCATTCAGGTGCAAGACTTCTAAGGAACTTGAGGTTTACATCTTCTTGTGGAACCACATAGCCAACAAGCTTTAAATGACTGACAAGTTGATTGAGCCTGTTGTAAGTGCCATTAATCTTTTCTCCACTTTCAGCAGTAAAGTTCTCAAACGGATGCTTCAACATGTTTTTCCTTGACTTCTTAGAAGCATCATTCCCTCCAAACCTAAACTCAACAGCATCCATCAAGTCTTTTGCAGTCTCACAACCATCAAAATCCAACTGAAATTCATTAGGTATTCCCATTAAGAGAATACTGTGTGCCTTGATCTCCATCTTCCTCAAAGAATTCTCTTCAGCAGTCTTGATTGGTATCTCTTTTCCATCAGTACCCTTCTTTGGTAAAGAGTCACCATTGATGATCACATTCCACATGTTAAAGTCAATCATGCGAATGTACTGTCTTATCCTCATCTTCCACAGCTCATATTCTCCAGGGTTGAGCATGGGAACCTTTGAAGCAGTCACCATATGTGTGTCATCACCCATCTTCAGCAATTGATTTGGAACAGCAAACGTGCAAGGAACAGTTTCTTCTTGATTACAACTTCTAGATCACAAGCTCCGATACCACTTGTTGATCCCAGTTGAGCAAACGATCTTATATAGAAGTTGACTTGTATTAAATATTTAAGCTAGAATGCGGAATATAAAAGCTTAACTTAAGAAGAACAATTTATCTATCAACACTTCAATATTATTAATACGAGCACTCAACAATGCTAGGGTTTTACAACCTTGAAGTGTAAACGAAAACTAAAACAATACGTACTCAATCTAACCCTAGGATCCTCCTTTTATAGGCCAAGGAGTCCTACTAGGTTTACAATAACTTTCTATGCAAGATAAGAATATTCTAGACGTATACAATATACACACAATCTATTCTATAATTATCTACTCCGTATACATGTTTATCACTTTAGTAGTAGATTCCTTTAGCAACATTTTCCCATAGCAGCACTTTGACATCAGCAGCAGAATCATTTACCTTAGCAGCATTCTCATCACAACAGCAGTTTCACTCAGCAGCAGAATCCAAAACCCAACACTCTTAACTATTTAAATTTTTAAAACTAATATTTAATTATCTAATTTACAAAATAAACCCTATAGTTTCAGTATTTACGCCAAACACCCTTCCATTTATTTTTATATGAATCAAAAGGCTTTTTAAAATTTATCAAAAATAACCCTAACATTTACAAAATTTCAAAACACACCCTTTTCTTTTCCAAAATTCCATTCGAACTAAAAACAATTATCAAACCCTAACCCTAACTTTCATGCCTCATTAATTACAATAATTAATACACTAATTAACCACAATATATCAACCAAAATCCTAACCTTAATCCATTCAACCCTCTTTATATTTTATTTTTATTTTCTTAACTCGTACGACATAAAAAACAATTCCAAAAAAAATTTCTAAGCTTCGTATATCATGAATCTAAATTTATTAGAGTTGAATAACATGTATATGACCTGTACAAAATAAATTCGAAGCACACGAAAATCAATTTATCCGATTAGGGTTTTTAAGTCGATTTTAGTATTTTTGTTTTCTTTTAATACATACCAGAAACATATCATGCATGGAAATTTTTCTCACGTATATTATGGATCAAATGACTGAAAGAAAGATACAGAAAATACCCTTATGAAGAATCAAACACCAGGTTGATTTTATGACCAAATTTGAACAAGAAAAATATCCAGGCTTCGAATTAGCAATCCACAGCCTTAGCTACTATTTTTCCTACCTTCATAGCCTTCAAATATGTCCAAGAAAAATACTTGGGAGCCTCCAGAAAATTTTGTGTCAAAAATATGGAAATTTAGGTTTTCGTATGGCTTAAAAATCGATTAAGGTTTTTATAAAAATATAAAACATGTATAATATATATGGAAGAGATGGAATACTTATCTTGGGCTGCAAGATTATGAGATAAGTTCAAAGAAATGTATTATACAAGTTTTCTAATGTATTTATGATTTATTTCTTAATTTATATATATATATATATATATATATATATATATATATATATATATATATATATATATATATATATATATATATATATATATATATATATATATACAATCGGCTTATATTAATTATATGCAAGAAAATATTTTACTTTTACAAAAGAAACAAATTTTATTCATACTTAATTTATTGTGATCACATATTGTAAAGTTCCAAATTTTTAGGGTTTATTTGGTATTATTTAAGAGTTAATGCAAATTTTTAATCTTAGGGATATTTTGGTAATTTTGCTTGTTTAGAATTTTTAGGTATTACAACTTCTTTCCCTCTAAAAAAAAATTTCATCCGCGAAAATTGAATAGAGAGAGCAGACAGAAACAAATTGAATTTCAGAATTTATAAGAACGAACAAAGAATCTCTCGGTCACAGAAGTAGTCTCAATTCAGAAACCTTTCCAACAGATTTTAAACAGACAGACAGATCTTTCTTATCAGAATCTAATAACTTCATATCTTATCCAAAGCAGATCATAAATTAGTTCAACGATTTCATATATGTAGCAGATAACTAAAGTACTTCTCAAAAGTACTAGCAGAAAACATATAGAGTGCGGAATATCAAACGATAGGAAATTTTATGCTGTGTTCTAAAATTCTTATCAGATGAACAACGGTTAATAAACATACGACGAGAATTTGAATATATCCAGATATCTAACGATGAAGGCAGAGCATACACATAGATAGAACGAATCCTAAAAGTCTCACTAATCACGGATAATCCAACTAACAGATATCTAATGCTTCTCAAAACACTTCTCGAAATATCGTATGCTCACAATGAGTGTACGTTATATGATGGAAATATTATCACGTTGGCCAGTGATGAGGCGAAAAATGAACCGTTTTTAGGGGGTCATTTAAGCCTGGATTCGAATTTATTTGATCAAATATTGCCCTAAATCATTCCTTTTGTCATTTTAGGTAGTTTTGGAGTGAAATCTGGAAAAGAAAGCATTTTGGACGTTTTTGGAGCATAAAAGTGAAGAAAAAGGCATAGTCTTAACTTTCCATGCTGAGAACAGTACCTGACGGCGTCACTTGTTTCTTAATGACGGCGTCAAGAGTAATACAAGAGGTGGAAGTGGATGGTGCACATGACGATCCAGAAAGTTTTGTACTAAGGAGATGACGGCGTCATCATAGGCCGTCATGGTCCAAATGTTAGTGACGGCCCAGAACAACTTTACACATGACGGCGTCAAAAGTGGATCTAGGCAATCCGATTTCACTATGGGCGGCGAGTTGACGGCGTCAAAATTTCCTTCTTGACGCCGTCACCCTGTAAAATCTATATATAGTTTTGCAATTTTCATTCATTAGTGTGTAACTTTTAGGGTGCAACTTTGGAGAAAAACCCTAGTCCGATTTTCACAGCTTTTTCAAGGGTTTTTACCCTTTGTAACCTCTTATGTTCAATTGAGATAAGTACTCTTTCAATTCAATCAATATGTTTATGTGTTGCTTGAATATATCTTACACTTGTCTTCAATTTAACATGCTCGGCTAGTTCTCTTTTGTGTTTGCTTAGATGTAGTAAAACCTAGATGTTAATTATGGGTTGATTGTTTGTTTATAGTTGTTACGGATGATTGTATTCGATGTTAGGCTTAAGAAAACTGGCAGACTTCCATTGGTAACATGCTTGAACGTCTTAAGAAACATGATCAGAGGTGTACTATGATTTTTGGTTGTATTTAATGCGTAGGAGAATTCTAATGATCCCATGTTAGGAGCTTCTAACGGCTCGACATAGGAGTGAAGTAGGATCATATAGAGTTAGGGAATATTGTACACGGCCTTGCGACTAGTATTAAGGAATACGACCCGTCATTCATGCAATTGTAACAAACTATCAACCTACAAAAGATATCTAGGGAGTAATGAAACCTAAGTAAACACAACTTTCCCTATCATTGTTTACACCACACTAGTATAATTAGCTTTATTTTCATTTATGTTATTTTATTTTGATTGCATCTTTAGTTATTGGGTTAGTTGGCTAGCAACTGATTCCGCCCACTTTTCCAAAACCCGAGATTTTATTTGCTTTTATAAAAATACAAAAAGAATCATCTCTCACCTCTAGACCTAGTTTTTAGGCTTTCTAATCCTAGCGACACTATTCCTGAGTTGAACGATCAATCCCCCGGGTACTTGTCACTATACTATACTACAACGATCAGGTACACTGCCTGGTGGGGGTTGTAAGCTTCTCGAGATCCCTCGAGAGGTAAAGCCTGGTGCGATTCCCACGTATCAAGTTTATGGCGCCGCAGCCCATGGAATAGTTATTGTCTAGGTTAGGATTTCTTCTTATTAGGTCTACTTGCTAGATTCCTTTCTAGTAAGATTTTATTTTTATTTCTAGGTTTTCTTTAGTCTATCTTATTTCTTTGTGCCTTTGTTCTTATTAGGTTTGTCTTTATGGATTTAGAGAATCGCCGTTTAGAAGCTAGCAAGAGGCTTATAGCGCGTAAAAGATGAAAGAGAGAAGTTAACACATTTAAGGAATTTAATAAGCCCCTCCAAATGAAAATTGAGTTTACAGACTTCTCTCCAACCCCTGATGAATTGAGTTACCACAGATTTCTTTTACAACACCCCTGCCCCTCAAAATATAGAAAGATACCATGGATTAGGAGGCATAACTATAGGAACATAAAAATTCCTTACATGATTGGGTACATGTCTAGAGAGCATACTTACATTGATTTAAAAGCACCCATGAATATTATGTCTAGGCTCTACTATAACTGGATAATGAATGAAAGGTTAAGCCCTAGAAAAGACCCCTACAACCCTAATAGACTATGTAATTTTGTCAGGAGAGTTAAAGGGGTACACATCTTTGTAGGAAATTTTACTTATCAATGCGACTTTGTAATCCTAGAAGATGTTAGAGGCATTATAGATCCACACTTAGGAGAATGGTCCTAGGGCAACCTTTTGTTGAGATGACTAAGATGTATTGTGATTATGGGAAGGGAATAGTTCAGTTTACTGATGGGATAGAAAAGATCACTTTTATGATGCCTCACATGAGGGAAGAATTAAAGGATAACAAGAATTTAAAAATTGATGAGATTCGACCTTATGAGGTTAAGGACGACGGAATTGATGATGATGTTTATTGTGAGAGAAGGCGAACATACTATTCAGGTTGCATGAATCTAGGCCCTGAGTACAAGCGTGATGAGAATTGGGTTAGATGTTTTGAGTTAGCACAAAAGTGGGAAAGGAAAACGTAATTGCCCATGACCTTGAGTCTAGCTACAAGACTCGTAAATAAAGAAAAGCGCTTCTTGGGAGGCAACCCATGTTTTGTGTGATTTTTATTTGTTTGATTGTTATTTGTTTCCATATGCATGCTTTATTTTTATTGTTGGTAGATTATGTTTCAAAACTGAAATTGTGAAAATGCTTTATTTTGTTGTTTAACTTCGTCTTAACTTCATATAAAGGTATTTTGCAAAAGATAAGTGTAAGGGGAAACCCCAAATTTGTTTCTAAGAACGAAATTGATCATGATTCTCCACAATAATAAATGAACATATGTATTAGTATTTGTTAGAGTCAAATGCTTGTATCAAGTTATAATGATGTTTTGCAGGATTTTTCAGGAAGTAGGACATAAGTTTTTCCAGAAACTTAACATAAAGATTTATGCAGGTCACTTCTGACGGCGTCAGGAATTAATTCCTGACGGCGTCATGTGTAAAATTCTTGAAATTTTGCTAGTTTTGTTTTTCTAACGGAGTCTTAAAGTTTTTGTTAATTCTTTAGTTTTATAAACTCCAGGAAATCTGCAAACATTCATTCCACAAGCATTATATCTTAATTTGCTTTCTAAGACTTATTAGTATATATAGATTGCCGCCGATTTTATGCGAGGTTGCCTTGTTTGTTTTCTTAGGTTTAACAGGTTATGTATGACAAGAAGATGATTTACTTTTCTGGAAGGGAAGCTTTGAATGTTCATTTTCTTGGAGGAAGATCTAACCTTGTTACCACACTATCCACACCGAACGAATTAGGGGAGTATTTGCTTTCATTCTTTTACCTATTTCACTTTTACATTCTTTAATTAAACATTGGGGACAATGTTCATCTTAAGTGTAAGGGGATGGTAAATGATGATACCTTATAGGATACAATTGCACTTGAGTTTGTTTGTTTGATGGTAGGTGTGTAATAAAACTAAGAGAAATACTTGTTAGTGTAATTTTAGCGCCAAATTTAAAATTTTTTACAACATTTAGGAGTGAAACTTTAGCCTTAGCAAGCGTCTCATGGATAGGAGTTGTATGACTAGCACAAAACCGTACCATTCAGAAAAATTTTCCACCAAAATATGTGAGGTTCGCCTTTAGATTTGATAGGAAAAGCATTTACTATTAGTGCTTATGAGTGTACGGGTAGCATTTAGATTCTAGAACTTACGTTAGTGATGCATCCTGAAACCGCTAGTGAGACTACATTCGTGTGGTAGGATTTACTACATGATAAGAGGCATTAGGATCACCATTGTGTTAAACCCGTATCATAATTACTTGACCATTTAACTCATATTACTTGGCTAGTAAAGTCAATTAATTTTTCCCACACCTTAGCGTTGTACTCATTTTTAGTACACGAAACCCCTAGTACACCCCTCCGAGCCTATCTTTTCGTATCTAACTTTTAGCATCTTACTTAAATGAAGAATTTGTTACAACCCACTTAAATTTACAACCAAATCGCCTTAGCCTTCCGTGTATGCACTCATCTTTAGTGCATTATTGTTACATGTTTAAACCCTTAGTTAATTATCTAATTGATTACATGGTTGCTAAGTCGATTCATATCTTGCACATATTGTTTTGGGACGATTGGGACTCATGGGTAAAGTACTAATGTTATGGAGTAATGGGGAAGAATATCTTATATTACCCCCATATGTGCGTTAATGTTAAAAGTACTCAAAGTGTTTTGATTATCTTGATTCGAGTCATTATAGTTTATTGTAAAATATATAAAAATTCAAGTGTAAGGAGAATGTACATTCCCTATGATGTATTATTTTGGATGGTAGGGTAAAAGTGTATGCAAAAAAAAAAAAAAAAAAAAAAAAAAAA
This sequence comes from Artemisia argyi, assembly GCA_030686995.1. Lineage (NCBI taxonomy): Eukaryota > Viridiplantae > Streptophyta > Magnoliopsida > Asterales > Asteraceae > Artemisia > Artemisia argyi. Next base: position 5,919 of record JARVZY010000110.1, on the reverse strand, counting down.
AAAAAAATGAAAAATTAAGAAAAAAAAAAAAAGAGAAAAGAGAAAAAAAACATACGGACTACCATCCCGTTTCATTTTATGTTTTTGTTATTTTTCATTTATTAGCTTGAGTCGAGTCTAGTCTTGGCTTAGCAACGCCATATTGTACATGTAATTAACCAAGATGATTAACTCGCCACCAGTAAATATTGCCTATATCCAACAAAACCGTGTATTCCATATCCCTACACCTAACGTTATAACCCTTTAAAAGACCTCTTTGATAGTTTATCCTAGGTGCTTACGCCAAGTGGTGGAGGTTTGATCCTTTCCCAAGCCTGTGGTAATCTATTTTGTTATGACAGGTAGTGAGAGATGTTTTCCATTTCCTTATTGTGATACATACTTTATTACACCCGAGAGATGTGAGTATCTAAACACTATTTGTGAGGTGCTTGTGTATGACCTCCGTGCTTGTCTTTGGTTTTTAGTGGAACGATTATTTGTTGTAATTACTTTTATATTAGTGTTAAATGACCCCTAACTTGTATTTTGATTAGAATAAAAGCGCATTTGCTTGAGGACAAGCAAATCTCAAGTATAAGGGTATTTGATGAGGCGAAAAATGAACCGTTTTTAGGGGGTCATTTAAGCCCGGATTCGAATTTATTTGATCAAATATTGCCCTAAATTGTTCTTTTTGTCATTTTAGGTACTTTTGGAGTGAAATCTGGAAAAGGAAGCATTTTGGACGTTTTTGGAGCATAAAAGTGAAGAAAATGGCAAAGTCTTAATTTTCCTTGCTGGGAACAGTACCTGACGGCGTCACTTGTTTCTTAATGACAACGTCAAGAGTAATACAAGAGGTGGAAGTGGATGGTGCACATGACGATCCAGAAAGTTTTGTACTAAGGAGATGACGGCGTCACCGTAGGCCGTCATGGTCCAAATGTTAATGACGGCCCAGAACAACTTTACACATGACGGCGTCAAAAGTGGATCTAGGCAATCCGATTTCATTATGGGCGGCGAGTTGATAGCGTCAGAATTTCCTTCTTGACGCCGTCACCCTGTAAAATCTATATATAGTTTTGCAATTTTCATTCATTAGTGTGTAACTTTTAGGGTGCAACTTTGGAGAAAAACCCTAGTCCGATTTTCACAGCTTTTTCAAGGGTTTTTACCTTTTGAAACCTCTTATGTTCAATTGAGATAAGTATTCTTTCAATTCAATCAATATGTCTATGTGTTGCTTGAATATATCTTACACTTGTCTTCAATTTAACATGCTCGGCTAGATCTCTTTTGTGTTTGCTTAGATGTAGTGAAACCTAGATGTTAATTATGGGTTGATTGTTTGTTTATAGTTATTACGGATGATTGTATTCGATGTTAGGCTTAAGAAAACTGGCAGACTTCCATTGGTAACATGCTTGAACGTCTTAAGAAACATGATCAGAGGTGTACTATGATTTTTGGTTGTATTTAATGCGTAGGAGAATTCTAATGATCCCATGTTAGGAGCTTTTAACGGCTCGACATAGGAGTGAAGTAGGATCCTATAGAGTTCGGGAATATTGTACACGGCCCTATGACTAGTATTAAGGAATACGACCCGTCATCCATGCAATTGTAACAAACTATCAACCTGTAAAGGATATCTAGGGAGTAATGAAACCTAAGTAAACACAACTTTCCCTATCATTGTTTACACCACACTAGTATAATTAGCTTTATTTTCATTTATGTTATTTTATTTTGATTGCATCTTTAGTTATTGGGTTAGTTGGCTAGCAACTAATTCCGCCCACTCTTCCAAAACCCGAGATTTTATTTGCTTTTATAAAAATATAAAAATATAAAAATACAAAAAGAATCATCTCTCACCTCTATACCTAGTTTTTAGGCTTTCTAATCCTAGCGACACTATTCTTGAGTTGAATGATCAATCTCCCGGTACTTGTCACTATACTATACTACAACGATCAGGTACACTGCCTGGTGGGGGTTGTAAGCTTCTCGACATCCCTCGAGAGGTAAAGCCTGGTGCGATTCCCATGTATCAGCCAGGCGTCATAATATTTGCATCATATAAATATACCTTCAAGATGACTATACTTTATCTCAAGTCGTGAATAAGCAACCTATTAGAAACCTAACAATACTTCTCTTCTTCCCAGGGTATAGCATAATCAATCATCATCAATGGAGTCAAACAGAAAATGAAACTTATTAGAAAACAACAGAAATCTAACAGGTCTATCATAATAGAGCACCAATACTTCCAAAAATAATTTGACAAAATTCTTATGATTATAAACTTAACGAACATACTCATAATTGTCCTAAGATGAAACTTCCAAATGAGAACATTAGTAGATCTAGTTTCATTATTAGAATGGAATGGACAACTTCCTATACTCGTAATTAATGACCACCAAATTTCTCATAGGAATAGAAAAGGTTAAGGAAAATCAAAAAGTGTCAAAGGAAAACTTAATATGCCGAGCATAAACAGAAGAATTCACAGAACATGTTAAACGCATAGGGTTGTAAGAATCTTCCAAATGATCGGAAAATATTAGATTGATTGTCAACAAATCAGAGATGGGAATCAGAATCAGAAAGTGAAATTTAAATGGTGTAAGGCATAATCATGTAGTTTTAAAGGCATTCTAAACTTACTTGGTTACTGAACTTTAGGTTATGCATGACTTTCTAATCTCGGAAAAATTATCTTATCGGGCTTAACTAAAGGCAGAGACACGAATCAGAGTGATGCGGAAGCAATTCTACTTAAGCAGATATCCTAGTCTACCCAATCCTCACCGGTTATAACTCAAGTTTCATATAGAGGAGTCCTAAAGAAAATCCTCAAAGGTTGTATTATAACTCCTATGATGCAAATCCTAAAGGCCTAATACTCACAGGTCATAGCCTAAGCTCTACGGTTTATGAATCCGCCAACCTAACCTTTCTCTGATACCATACATTGTAACACCCCAACCTGACAAGGGTAAAGATGTCAATATAGTTTCACATCAGAACATACAGAAGTAAACAAAAGCGTTAGTCTTACATAAATAGAAAGCTATCCAAAAAGCTATCTGGAATACCTGCCGCGGTGAAAAGAAATGTGGCTTAGCTTAAAAAGCCCAGTGAACAGATATAACAATAATGAAACGAAAAATAAATGCTGAAGTACAAGTGTTATAATTTGGGAAACATAATTTAGGCATAATGAATAGTACGGAAATGTAATGTGTGGTTTAATTAAGGAATTTATACAATCACTTTGATAAACAGAATCAGAATATACAATGAGCTCAGAAACATATCATAATCACACATATATCTTCATAATCATATAGAGGGGAGACCTCTCAAACAATCAGACAATATGAGGGGTATCCTCATTAAATGGAGTAGCTAGCTCGCAGAAATGGGAAGGACGTGTATTGCACACACAACCACATTCATCAGACAAATATCATATCATAACTTTACAGAAACAGATCTAGGATGCATCCATACACCCTTGAAAATAACCTATCACCATAGTGCACATTCATATATAACAAAAGGGATGTGGCAGAACATCACTCTACTGCCCTAGAGTCATGTCAAAGGTGAATCCCTGACACGAACATGCAACCCCCATGCCTAGTGAAGCTCAGGTAACAAAAGGTTCATAATAAAGGTTCAAAATATAGTTATCATATTAAAAGGTTCAAAAAGCAATGTTTATCATAGCAAAGGTTCAAAAACAGAAGGTTCATATCATAGGTTCATATCAAAGATTGTAATCACAAAGGAAACCTTAAAAGTAAGGTCAGAATATCCTTACCTTACCAAAGCAATGAGATCAAAAGAAAGAATCACGAAAGGGAAGAGTTCACTTCTTCTTCAATATGTCTACCTGAATTAGGGATCATTTTTATTATTAATAACTTATCTTAACTCAGATTACTCTTCTTAGTCAGCTTCCATTTTTAGTAACTTTCTATTTTTAACAGGTTTCCAGAATTAGTAAGTTTCTAGATTTAATAGGTTTCCATAATCAGAAGTTTACATATTAGGTTAAGTCTTTAGGTAAATCATTATTATGGAATTAGGGTTTCATTATGACAAATAATTATAATTTAGAGTAAAACATGTTAGCTTTGAAAAGTTTATGGTTAATTATGTAATTATTCCAAAGTTAAGGGTCTAAAATGTAAATATTTCAATTTCCATATTATATTCATATAAGTCCATAAGTTTTCCAATATTTACAATTTCATCCATTAACTTAACAAATTTACTAAATAAACCTTTTATTTACCAAGCCTTATATACCGACTCTCCCTCTGGCGATTTTCCCAAACCCTCATATCCTAATCGTTCTCTCAAATCTGCCTAGCCACTTGCGTTCTCTTGCATGCGTCTAATTTAGTTACTGATTGACAATCATTGTTAATTGTTTCTCTATTGGATTCGTCCTGTGATTCACAAGTTCTAGCAAATTTTTGTAAATCGTTTTTTTAGGGTTTGGGTAATCGTTTGTGTGTTCTAACCGACTAAGGGATATTCATTGATTTTCTTTATTTCAAGTCGGGTAACTACTCCTATATATTCCTGATCTAATTGATTTATCATTATATTGGTACGATTATCATGGGGGCCGGTTGATTCATTGGCGTTCAAATTCAAAACTGTAACACCCCCAAAATTTGATACAGCGGAAGACTCAACAAGCTTTCGGGGTGCTACGGGGATTGGTATCCAAACACAAGACATAAAAGAACGAGATAAAGTAAACAAAATAAAATACAACCACGCGGGGTTTTAAGGTTTACATTATCCCAAAATCATCCAAAGTCAGGCCCAAAAGAAATAAATATAGGTCCACAATAGTTATCAGAGTTTTAGAAATATAGATCCATAACCGGTGCCAAATGCCAAGCCTCCAATCCCAAGCATCCGCAGAGCATCACTTAATTACCTGAGAAAACGTGCTAAAAGTCAGCTTTCGCTGGTGAGATCATAGGTTTAGATTCATAATTCAATATAGTGGACATATACGCAAAACGCTTGCTAGCTAGACTAGGCCTCAATCATCCAGCCAAAATATCCAACCAATATAATTCAATCAAATCAAATCAAATCAAATCAACCCTATAGGTGCACGCTATAGCTCAAATCAATCCAATCGATAGCTTACCTAGCTCAAGTCTAGGCCTCGCTCTATAATCTATCCAATAGCTTACCTAGCTCATGTCTAGGCCTCGCTCAATAACCAAATCAGTAGCTTACCTAGTTCGGGACTAGGCCTCGCTCTATAACCAAATCGATAGCTTACCTAGTTCGGGACTAGGCCTCGCTCTATAACCAAATCAATAGCTTACCTAGTTCGGGACTAGGCCTCGCTCTATAACCAAATCAATAGCTTACCTAGTTCGGGACTAGGCCTCGCTCAATCCTACCTAGTTTTATAAGCATAGCCAGTTTTAATAAACAAAGCGATAATAGTCCACGTAAAACATTTGCACGTTTCTCACCCCAAGTATTGAAAACATAGTTCAAGAGAAAAAGTGGGGCTATGACTCACCTCAAGTCCAGAAATCCTCAAAAGAAACGATAGAAGAAAGACGTAAGTAATCTCAAGCAACTCACGTAACGGCGACTACAGACTCGGCACTTCCTAACAATATCAAACCCGTTCAGAAATCATTTCCTCAAAATCAATATTCCCATTCCCAAACGTATTCCATTTTACTTTCCAAAATTATCCATTTCTCGAATTAACTTCATATTCAATTGAAATTCGACGTTTGGTATCCATACGGATGGAGGGTCGACACAGCACAAACCAAAAAGTCTCAACAAAGAACATTAATAAGACAACTATAGGTCTAATGTTAGACCAATATATTATTTAAATAATTATCGAAGCTTATC
>JARVZY010007502.1:0-23006 GCA_030686995.1 Artemisia argyi | reverse complement strand
TCTCATCTTTATCACCTTTCCAAGAAGCATCGCAGTAACCTGTAACATCAAGTTCTGCAGATGGAGTACCCCCATAAAGTAAGAACATCTCTTTAGTAGCCCTTAGGTACTTACAAATATTCTTAACAGCAGTCCAGTGTTTTTCACCTGGATTCTGCTGATATCGACTGGTTAAGTTCTGAGCAAACGCCACATCAGGCCTTGTGCTTTTCACCGCATACATTATAGATCCCACAGCCGAAGCATAAGGGACTCTCTTCATGCGTTGCACCTCTTCAGGTGTTGAAGCACAAACTTTCTCGCTCAAGCCATGTTGCTCTTGCATCGGCGAATATCCTTTCTTGGAATTTTGCATATTGAATCTCTTCAATATTTTATCAATGTAAGCACTTAAGCACTTTGGCTTAATCCAATTAATCGCTGAGATCTATCTCTATATATCTTGATTCCCAGAATAAATGCAGCTTCCCCTAAATCTTTCATAGAAAAACAACTTCCAAGATATGCCTTAACCTATTGCAAACTTGGAATATCGTTTCCCATGATCAATATGTCATCAACATATAATATAAGGAAAATTACATTACTCCCACTAGCTTTGTGATATACACATGGCTCATCAAGATTTTGAGTGAATCCATACTTCTTAATTTCACTATCAAATCTCTTATTCCATTGTCGTGATGCTTGCTTTAATCCATAAATGGATCTTTTAAGCTTGCATACACGATCTGGGAATTCTAGATTCACAAACCCCTCAGGCTGCGCCATATAGATGTCTTCATCTAGGCGACCATTTAAGAAGGCGGTTTTGACATCCATTTACCAAATCTCATAGTCATAGTAAGCGGCTATGGCTATAAGAATCCTAATAGCCCTTATGTCAGCTACAGGAGAACAGGTCTCCTCATAGTCAACACCAAAAGTTTGAGTATAGCCTTTAGCTACCAAACGAGCCTTATAGGTGTGTACAATGCCATCCATATCAGTCTTTTTCTTGTAGAGCCATTTACTCCCAACTAGCTTGGCACCCGGAGGTAGGTCTACTTCTTCCCAGACTTCATTGTCTTTCATGGATCGCATTTCCCCATTCATAGCTCCCTGCCATTTTTTCTTTTCAGGACTATTCATAGCAGCTTTATAACTTGTAGGTTCATCAAGATCCCCTATCAAGTTGTCATCGCACTCCATGTTAAGACATAGACGTGTAGGAGCCTTCACAGATCTAGATGACCTGCGAACGGGAACCACTTCAACTTCTGCTGGAGGACCTAAACTTTCAGGTTCCACAGGAAGTTGGCTAGTGTTTTCAGAAGGTGCTACATCTTCATGATCGTCTTCCAGATCATATACTCTCCCACTTAATTCTTGAGATATGAGCTCCTTTTCTAAGAAGTCTCCATACCTTGCAACAAAAACTTTGTTTTCAGTTGGGTAATAAAAGTAGTAACCCATAGTTTCCTTAGGGTATCCTACGAAGATGCACTTCACAAATCTTTGTTGGAGTTTGTCTGCTGAGTCACGTTTAACATATGCCTCACAACCCCAGACCTTTAGATAAGACAAGTTAGGAGCTTTTCCAGTCCATAACTCATATGGAGTCTTATCAACCTTCTTTGTTGGAACTATATTCAAAATGTGAACTGCAGATTCCAAGGCATAATCCCAAAACGAGTAAGGAAGAGTTGTTAGATTAAACATAGATTGTATCATGTCTTGCAATGTACGATTCCTTCTCTCAGATACACCATTTTGTTGTGGAGTATATGGAGAAGTAAGGTGCTGGACAATTCCCTCCTTTGCTAAGTAATCTATAAACTCTTGACTCAGGTATTCACCACCTCTATCGGATCGAAGAGCTTTAATCTTCTTTCCTAGTTGCAACTCTACTTCTGCTTTAAACACTTTGAATGTTTCAAACACCCCATGTTTATGTTTAAGTAAATAAACATAACCATAACGGCTGTAATCATCCGTAAATGTTAAGAAGTAGCTAGCACCTCTCCTTGACACATGTCTAAGTGGTCCACACACATCTATGTGTATAAGACCAAGTAGATCATTAGCCCTTTCAATCCTATTTTTAAAGGGTTTCTTTGTCATCTTCCCAGCAATGCAAGATTCGCACTTATCAAATGATTTATCATTGATCTTTTCTAAAAGCCCATCATGTTGCCGCTTTTTCATGCGATCTTTGCCAATGTGAGCAAGTCGACAATGCCAAAGATAAGATGAATCCAGACCTTTCTTGATTCTCTTATTGTTGATGCTATACATTGAATTATTTTTAACAAAAGCATTATCATTATCATTCATATCAATTTCAAACACACCATTCACAGCAATAGCATTAAAATAAAAAACACCATTTAAAGAAACTGAAATTCCATTGCTAGAAACAGTATGATGAAAACCAAGGTTCAACAAACATGAAAATGAAATTACACCTCTAACAATTGACGGTGCATAATGACAATTATTTAAAGATAGTACTAAGCCCGAAGGAAACACTAAATCATAAACTCCTATAGCTTCAACTCCTGCATGCGCTCCGTTACCAACGTGCAAGAATTGTTGTCCATAGGCCAGCTTTCTCTCAACTCTAAACCCCTGCAAGGTATTGCAAATATGAATGTCACATCCCGTATCATATACCCATGAATTCAATTTAGGAGTAAGAGTGAATAATTCAATCATAAAGAACGCACCTGATGAGCTGGGGTTACTAGCTTCATTCTCCTGCTTCTTGAGTCGCAAGTCATGAATGTAGAGAGGACAATTGCTCTTCCAATGGCCATTTTCATGACAATGGTGACATGCCTGATCCTTCTTGTTTGGTGGATTCACCTTTTTTCTGCTTAGGCTGATGTTGCTTCATCTTGGGTTCAGGTTGATAGGCCATGACCTGCTTGCCTTTGTTACCTTTCCCTTTGCCTTTGTTCACATGCGATTTCTTCTGGATTCTCCCACCATGAATTACCAACACTTGCGGGGTAGGAGCCTTGACCTTGGCTGGTAGACTTTTCTCATAATCAACAAGCAGTGCGAGTAATTCTGAGACTGTCTTCCCCGAGCAGTGCATGTTGAAATTCTGCACAAAACCAGCAAAGTCCTTGTTAAGGGCCTTGTTGATCAAGTGCACTTGCACATTCTCAGGGTAACCAAATCCAATTCTGTGAAGCTGATCAAAAGATTCCTTCATCTCAGTCACATAATCTTCAACTGGTTTACCATCACCATGCTTGCAGTTGTGTAGCTTGTCCAGTTTATCATACAATTCAACTGCGGGAGACTTTTCATAAGACTTTTGAAGTTCTTCAAGCATGTCTTTTGGAAAGTAGTACTCATACTTCTTTTGTAATTGAGCACTCATGCTAGTGAGCATTAAACAAGCAACCTCATTAAACTTGGCATGTTTCTCCCTCCATGCCGCCTTAACTGCTTCTGGTTCAGTAGCAGCAGGCTCAGCAGGACATTCATCGGTCAAGAAATTGAGCTTACCGGTCGTCCTCAAGACAATTCTAAGCGAACGGTACCAATCATTGAAATTCTTTCCAGTCAATTTTTCTCTCTCAAGATGACTCTTGAAAGCAGAAATCACAGATGGGGTATCGGGTTGAGCCATATCTACAGATAAAAGTTCAAACATTAGTCTTTTTGATAATAAATATCTTCAAGAAATAAAATACCCATTAGCTATATTCATATAACCACCAAAATTTTCTTGAAAACCTAGGATCCAACTTTACATAGTTCCACCACATCAGTTGATCTGCTAGTGGTGAAAGTACAAAAGATGGTAATCTGTCGAACAATAATTGGCAAACAAGATTTCCAATTCCTAGATCATTATGGGAATTACATAAAATTGATTCATCAATTTTCTTTGTAAGCATGTTTCATCCCATCCTATGCCTTAAGTTCTAGGTCTCACGCACAACTTAATTAAGTCGTCTACCTTAGAAACTGTAAAATTACAATTATGATCTCACGCGTTAAAAGAATTTTACCTTGTTATAGTAATTTAGCCTAGGTCTCACGTTTACTAAATTAAAATTCCAAGTGTTCCTTATAGATAGATGGCATGTAACTTAAATTATTAAAGGTATTCAATTTTGATGTGTAAATCAAAATATGTATAAAGATGCATGCACTCATCTTTATAGCATAACTTTTCAAAACCTTTTAATTGCCAATTCGTGAAATTAATACACAAAGTTTTGACTTGAGGTTTTGAAAACCCTAAGATGACTTTCTACAATTATGATTTTAAAAGTAATTCGTTTAAGACATATTCAAGATTGTGATAACCAAGGCAGACTCTGAGACTCTTTTCTAAGCCTTCAAATCACGGTTATGAATATCGTCTTAAAGGACTTAATTTTAAAAGCATATTTGTACAAAACATCAATCAAGCAAAAGTTTATGGATTCAATCTCAAAATTATGTAATAAAGATTCAATCTTTATTACTTTAGGGTTTCACCATTATTAGTCTATATTATTTTCTTTTATAAAAATCATCATTTTTATTGCTTACATCAAGTCAAACAATTAAGAAAACAATAAAAACAAGTAATTAAAAGAAAAATAAACAACCAATAATAATAACGTGAAACAATTAGGGTTAATGGCATGTAATAGCAACGTACTTTCCCATTTGTTTCATTATCAGATACGAACCCAAAATATTACAAAAATACCCTACAAACTTATATATTTTTGTGTCGATATCATACTTTTGCTTATGTGACATGATTGGCAACCGGCTAAACAGGTTAAAATTAAATATGTGGATTTTTTTTTTTTTTTTTTTTTTTTTTTTTTTTTTTTTTTTTTTTTTTGCATCTTCTTCCTTGGAAAAACCCATATGTGAACAGCCAGAAAGACCATGCCATTAGAACAAATAAAATTGGTTTTTGTTCCATCATTTTATTCAATAAAAAGACCCATATCGATACACTATGACCACAAACATCTAGTCTAACTTGTCTACAAAATTGACCTTGAGATCAAAGGCTCTAACCTCCGCTTGTTTCAACTTTGGAACAATTAGCTTTAGCACTCCTTGGTTCCTCTTCATCTCTGCCTTGATACCGCTGATATTGTAGATACCATATTCTAAATCAACCCAGCAAAGATATTTTTCAAATGGGTGTCGAGCTAAGAATATCTCATCCCCTGGGCCTTCAATGACAACAGTGTCTTGTTGAACAGATACTTTGGTCTGAGTCTTGTTATGGCGGCCATATCTCCGGCTATGTCGTCGGAAAATGAAAATTCCGGCAGAAAAAAGGAGTAATAAGATGAATGAGGTTAAAAGATTTATGGGTTTCATTTAAGATAGGATTTGATTACCAGAAAGTATATAATAGGTTGGAAAATTCATAAAGATGACCAGAAAAAGATTACCAAAAAGTGGCCGGAAGAAGTGGAGAAGATGACCGGAATATGATTACCCAATTTTGTAGGTCAAATGATGATATCGACACAAAAATATATAAGTTAGTAGGGTATTTTTGTAATATTTTGGGTTCGTATCTGATAATGAAACAAATGGGAAAGTACATTGCTATTACATGCCATTAACCCAAATAATTAGCCACATGCAAACCTTGTTAAAAAGATCCTAATAAAATCAATTTTAGGTATAATAACGCATGTATTCAACTAAGGCCTTCTCCTCTTAATGGAGGAGAGCCACATGCATTGACGAATCAATTGCGTAGGCCAAGGTCAATATACACACCACATAGCATATAAATTGATTTTAATAATTATGTATTAGAGTCTTCCCCAATTTTAGATCTATTTAAAACATGTGACATAAATTAAACAAACAAGATCCATGACTAACATGCATGTTTCGTCATGGATTAAACCTAACAATTAGCACATAGGTCACAAGTATGTCCACATAACCGGTTAAAGACCTAGGGTTTCTATGTGATTACAATTTAATCAAGAAAACCACAAACCCTAATCAGGGTTTTAAGTGGAAATCGACCCTCCCCCCCCAAAAAAAAAAAAATTAGGGTTAGGGTTTAGATTTTATTAAAAAAAATTTAAACGAAAAACCCTAGAAAAAACATGTGTCTAAAACAATTAAAGATCCGATTTTTATTACGTTTTAGTAATCAATTACATGTTATCCATGGCTCGTGATGCCACTGTTAAAGTTTGACAATCAATATAGCACATATTGCGGAAGCTAGGATCAATTATAACACGTAAATAATAACCAAAACATAAATAAGAACATACCCGATACACTTCAATAAACCTTGAACTTTGTGTAAATTAGATCAATGATAAACCCCTTCCCGTTTTGTTTATCGATCTCTTGATAATAACTATAGTGAGTTATTACCTCGTTCTTGTACACACAAATTAAACCGTATTAAGGTTATGCAAGTAACTACACAAGAAAATAGTTTTGATCACCAAAAATCGAAACCCTAATTAATTAGGGGTGTTCGACCGGTTTTGAGAGAGCAAGAAAAGGAGAGAAAAAGTTAGGGATAATTGTGTGCACAAAAGTTGTGAAAAACAATTACCCTAAGATTTGTATTTATAGTGTTTAAGTAACTTTGGGAACAAGCTAGGGCAAGGGTTGCCCCTTTGTGGATGTTCGGCCGACCCAACCCAAGGAGGGGGGTTCTAGACCCTTCCTTGGTTACCAAATTACATAAGCACCCTTTCTTCTCTTTTGTCTAACGGTCGTTAGTCCCTTTACCGTTAAGTACTAACGGTCGTTACATTCTCGTGTCTAATAATAAATATAATAAAACATTTATTATTTTCCCTCAATACTCATTTGTAATGTGTGCAATCCCGAGGTCTCGGGTTCGATACTAGTCATTTACTTATTAATATTTATACGTAACTTTTAACACCAAATGGTGTGGGTAGATTTGTTATAAATTGGGACTCCAATGCTTGAAAAGAATTAATTCCTTCTTGGCTTTTTAGGTCATGCCTTTGTGGGTTTGTTGAGGGATTATAACTCTAATTCCTTTCTAACATCTTGTTTAGTGTTTCCATTATTAATTACGCAAACAGATTCAACCTTGTGACATTTTCCTCCATCATCCATGTTAAAAAAAAATTATCATTAACCCTTAAAGAAATGAGTTTACTAAAAACATCGATCATAGCCATGAGGATCCCTTTATCTTCCTTTTAATAAGAAAAAGCTCCAAAGCACTGTATGCATCACATCCAGTTCAAGTGTACATAAGATTCTCTAACAGTCTAACATGAAAGAAACATCATATATGTGCAAGAGAATACCAAAATTTTAATACTTTATATATAATTATTTAGCTGTTTGAACTTTGAACATATGTTCTAAAATGATACTTTATTCTTCATATCCATCGGATTTCAAGCTTCCACCTACATTATATTACTAGTAACCATATCATAATATTTATCCTAACAAATATATTTTACATGACGGTTTATTAAAGGTGCGTGCCTCACAAATCATACGTTTGTGAATCATACGTTTGGTGTGAGTGGCTTCTATCGTTACGTCTTTAGTTGAAACACAAACTTATCCTCGAGGGCATTTTCTATGTTATGTGGTGGCACGTTTGGTCATTTCGGAATAAACTTCTTTTTGACCCTACAAAACCCTTGAAGGCAACAATTTTTGATGACATTGTTTCTAGATCATTTTATTGGTGCAAGTATCGATGTAAAGCTTCTTTTAGTTGGAACGATTGGCTAAAAACCCTTTATCTTGTATCTCTTTAACTCTAGCAACTTGCTAGATTTTTTTTAAATAAATTGCCGTTCAAAAATAAAAAATAAAAAAAATCATACGTTTGTGAATCTTTGCTGTTAAAAATTCAAGAAGGAATAGTACTCTTCTTTCTTTAAATTATTTTGGTAGATAGCTAAATTTTAAGCTCAAGCTCGGCTTGTGAAAATATTTACAAGCTCGAGCTCAGCTCGGGCTCGACGATATGATTTTGTATGATGTGTTGAAGGAAATAAAGTTAAAATGTGTAATACCCCGTAATTTACCGAGTCATTTATTAATGCTAAACACGAAGAAATTTATTTTGAAAGTCTAATTTACCATTTTCGCGTTCAAAAATTTTTTTTTCATCAACACGACTACGAAATATATTCGCCAACTAATTACGTGACATATCTCATATTTCACTTCGAACAGGCTCACACGCGTACCAACACCGCATTAGTAACGGCTTAAATCCCATATTTATAATTCGGAGTCGATAATTGTGTTTTTATATTACTTTTCATAAAAACGCTTCCAAAAATATAGTTCTCGCATTTGCCAAACCGGGATACCACTTTTACACTAGAGCTCAACGGGACGCGGGGTACACATAATACACTCTTAAATAATAAAACAAATACAACCCTATCACCTCCTAGTTATCACCGCCCCTTTTTAATTCCCCCTTTTCCATCTATCCCTTTCTCTTGCTATGACTTTTCCACAGTCAACAAAAACCTTGGAGATGTCATTTTCTTCTTTCTCTCCTCCCCAAAGATAATCACCAATCCATCTCCATCCGAGACCTAGGCTATATCATCTTTATCTCCTCCCAGGAGATGCAGTCACTATCATTCCCATCTCCCCAGGGTCAACGACGCATCGAGATCGAAGAAGGATGGGGATTGAAGCTGCTTATGGGTGTTTCCCAATATCCATGGCAAAAAGGGATTTGATGACTTTCCTAAATTTTTCCTTTAAATACCACGCGATTTCCAGTAAAGTCCACACATTCATATCTCACTACAATAATTCTACAAGAATCGGAGTGCTCAAGGATCAAGCTGTGGTGTGTGGACTTTCTTGGACATCGGATCTGGACCTTATAGTTTTCCGTCAATCGACTCTCAAGTTATTGTGATTGTAAGGGTTTCTTAATTCCACTCATATTTTGTAATTTCTTGATTCTTGATAGTCTTTCTAATAAAACTCGCGGTTGTGAATAATTTTTGACAATGTTGTAATTGGGTTCGAACGACCCATAAAATGTATCGAATACTTTTGGTTTTGTTGTTGTTGGATATGTGTGGCATAAGTAAATAAATAATCTCACTACTAAAACTAGTTTGGCTCTTATTTGGAAGTGCTTATTAACAACCTTACTTATATTTCTTATGGCTTATTTGGTGGAGACTACAAAGTTGTGTTGCATTGGTTTTTGGTTGAGGGTCGAAACCCGCTGTGGTCGAACCACAGTGGTGAGTTTTGGTGTGGGTTAGTCATAACGCGAGTCCAACCCAGGGTCACTAGTACGAATAGTGTTGCAAGGTCATAAGTGTTCGGGATTGCTTCTTTCTTGGTCACAAGCTCGAATCAGGAGCATTTTACTTGCCTACTGTATGTGTCAAAGTTTTATATAACCTGTTATTAGAACTAGAAGTTGGGTGCGTTTGAATTCAATGTACACTCAAAAGATTGTCAATTTTTTTTTCAAATTAAGATAATAGACAAGTTGGGTAGTACCCGACCATCACTAAGTCACTAGTTGCGTGGGTTGTTAGCTAGCACGAACTGATTTTTATTTCGACTAGCCTTCCAAAGGTAATAGTGTCGTGTTGTTCCAAGTCACCAAGATATGCCTCGCGATTAGCCCTTTTGATGGTTAAAGGCCCACTTTGAAAACGGATTTACACGTTGTTATGTTTTCCGCAAGCCATATTCTAAAACCACTCAAATTGTTCCGACTTCTCGACTTGTGACTTATTTTCCGACTTACTTCCCGACTTGCATTACGATTCTATAACTAAAAACTTACCTTATAAAACTCAAATGTGTTAAAAACCTTGGGCCACAAAAGCCCGTTCCATAGAGTGTGTTTGTATATTCGACTAATGGACTGCCAGGCCCATTATAAGAGAGGGTCCGTTTGATTTTATTTGTAAGCCCAACCATGGCCCACTTCGCATAACTATGTGCGTATGAGTTACATGTGACGTTTCAACTTTCCGCGGTTCGTTCTCACTAGTCTAACTCGCCCCGACATTATTTCACGACGTGCTCAAATTACTAAACATATTTTCTAAACCATACCTTGTGACCAAAACTTATTTTTTTCGCATCATTAAAACTTTTAGCGATACCAAACTAATAAAAATATAATACTAACTTATTTTGATCATAAATACTAATTATAATGGCTCATTTAGACTTACGAAATGTATTTTGAATTCTAAGAACTTATGAGTTTGGAGAATCATACGAAACGACTTATTATAATATAGGAATCAAACTTATGTGAGTTTAATAAATATGATATAAAACCATTTAACGCTATTTTATGCAAACACTTTAAATAAAAACTTTTACTTTGAGACATTTACTTGCACGATTTTATAAACTGATATTTATATAAGAATGCCTATAAACATTTAGATATATACATACAAACTTTTAACAACACCGTTCTCATTTTCCGACAATGTCTAAACATTGGTCTTTCAGTCATCGTCGAATCAGAATCCTATCCGTTCTTGATGCTTCTACTATATAATACTTTATTACTTAAGCACTTCCGAAAGCCAATACTAGCCAATATTTACCAAATCTGTTTTCAAACTTAAATGCTGCCACACAAGCAATAACAGCCAAAAACATTTTTAAAACTTTTAAACTTTTAAACTTATCGAGTCTTAAACCTGAAACTGTAAGCTAAATTTGCCATACTAATCTAGGTCGTGTGTCGGTGCCGCTCACTATCACTATTTGACTTTACTCTATTCAGACTGCTATTGCTAAGGTGAGTCATAGCCCCTCTTTTATCTATTTTGAACTCTTTGGGGGAGATACATGCTCGTTTATCTTAAACATTTTACTCGATTTATGAAACACTCTATTTGTTTATTGCAACGTATTGAATGCTACGAATCTGAGCACAAGTGTTTCTGTATGCTATCCTGATTGATATTGCCTAAGTTACCGCTGTTGCCAAAAGTCCCTCATCTCATGACCCATTAATCACTTGCGAGTGAACGCGAATATAGTGAATAGATCTATTGGCAGCTGACGCCCCATTTGAAGTTAGCCTGGAATGGTAACCGAATGCACTATATTTGAATATCATAGGAATCTGGCAACCTCCTAGTATCCGAGGGCACTATTACCTGCATCATATTTTTTTTATGTGTAGGCTTCCCATAAGATTTTTATATATCTCTTATGGCTGCAGTACAATGTTAAGGTTTGCGTGTCATGAGGCTTAGTGCAATATCCTACACTACAATGCTATTGTTTCACTACTACTTGACTTGTGTTCAGATGTTTTATACAAATACTATGGAAAATCAAGCAAACTATGGGCGTATAACAACGTAGCCCACGATTCATTTTGTTGCAATTATCAAACAAATTCGAAACTCTTTCAATCAACTGTTTTACTTATAAACTCTATGAACTCACTAACCTTTGTGTTGACACTTTTTAGCATGTATTTCAGGTTTCCTGAGGTGATAACTTACTCTTGGAGGCTCTTGGCGAATGGCATGGCATGGTCATAGATGACTCTGATAATCATTTGGGACCGTTTAAATACTCTTATGGGCCTATATTTCCGCACTATTTTTGAAAGATGTAAACAAAGTACTTTTGACAATGAAATTTCTTCTAATCGATTGAGGTAAAAACCATTCTTTATAATTTGTGTTATGATATCAATCGAGTAGCACCCCAGTAACATATGCTTCCGTTGGACCCGATTTTGGGGGTGTTACAGATTGGTATCAGAGCCTTGGTTATAGAGAACTGGTATTTTCAAAACCCAGACTATAACCATTTTTTTTTTTTTGAAAACTAAATCCTATGACCGCCACGTGCCTGCCTGCCAAGCTGATGTCTCACTTGTGATGTTGCTCACTAATATACTTGTTGAGATGTGTGTCTTACTATTGAATGATTTATATCCACTTGTTTCACTATTTACTACAAGTATTTTCTCATATACTTATGCTTGCGTATTATACTTATCACAGCATTACGTCTTTTCCCTTACGTAATCTTATCATACGACCTTGAGTCTGGACACTTGTCTTAGCCTTTCAAAACAACTTTCTAAAGGGCATAGTACTAGTATGACTAAGCCGAGTATTTTAAAGTTCATTGAACCTCGGGTGAATATAGACTGATCACCTATATTCAACCAGGGACAGTGGGACATAGTCTGATCACCTATATCTGACTCAGAGGTGAACTTTGCGATACTCGGAGAAGTTATAATGGAGTTATGCCCGGTTGACTTTCTATTTGATTTCTGAGAACGGTAAAATGTCTACGTATGTTCACGAGCACTACATAAAGAGGTTTACTTCTACACACAACACACTGGCATCACAATACTTTCTCATTGCAACACTTTTCTCTTAAACGAAACCCTCTTCTCATTGCAATACTACGCTATCTAAATGGACTATTATACGCTATATTACTTTACGCCCCATGCTTACACTTTACCAACTCTATGCATGGAGATTTGCTTAGCAGATGATGCATAACCATTTAAACATTACATAACATATATTAATGACTTATACTTACTACTACGGGTTGTGTTACAGTCACCTCTTCCCCAAACCACACTCAATTGACGAATCAGGGTTAAACCATTAGCCGTAATAGGAACGACTCTCCATAGTACTTAAGAGGAAAACCTTCTAATGGAAGTAAGCAACGAAAGAAACCATGAACCTTACAAGCTACAAAAAGATCGACTCATGTATGAGTGAAAGAGATGAAATGTACATAAAAGCCCCTTACAAGCTACAAAGCCATCTTTAATAAAACCATAACTTGCACCAATGGACGGGTTGTGAGACAAAGAGTAACACACAATGATCATTCTTTTTTTTTTTTTTTTTTTTTTTTTTTTTTTTTTTTTTTAAACTAAAAAATCTATCATAATTTCCTATTGTTATGAAAAACACTTTTTTTTTTCCTTCTTCATTCAAATTTGGTTTAAATCTTTATATTAAAGTTTTAGAATCTTGAAGAAGCATTGGCAACGTTGTAATCAATATGGAAAACTTCTTTTTGTCTTTGAAAAGTTTTTTGCCTGGTGATTGGTGACGAGGACAAGCCTGCAATCATGAAGGAATTGTTGGATCGTAAACTTGATTTAGTCCAATAAAGATTGGACTATCCATAAAAGCCCAAGCCCGTGATCAAGAAGCTTCTAGAATGATGAAGAATGGTATGGAAGCTTCTAGAAAGTCGTAGAATGGTATGGAAGCTTCTAGAAAGTCATAAAGCTTCTAGAATGATGAAGAATGAGATGGAAGCTTCAAGAAAGTCGTAGAATGATGAAGAATGAGGTGAAAAAGGTATGTCTTCAAACTCTTAGAGGAGAGTTCGAAAAGCTCCAAATGGAGGAATCCGAAACCATTTCGGATTATTTCACTCGTGTCTTGACCATTTCAAATGAAATGAAGAGAAATGGTGAAAGCTTGAGTGACACAAGGGTGATAGAAAAGATTCTTCGCTCTTTGCCACCAAGCTTTGATTACATTGTTGTGGCTATAGAGGAGTCAAAAGACATAGACTCTATGACCATTGATCAACTCATGGGATCTTTACAAGCCCATGAAGAGAAGTTGAAGAAAAGAAGAAGGAAAGAATCCTTAGAGCAAGCTTTATACTCAAAGGTCTCTTTCAAAGAAAGAGAAAAGAGCTTTCTAAATGGAAAGGAGCAAGGACGAGGACGCGGTACTTTTCGAGGTCTTGGTGGTTTCTAAGGCCGAGGACGAGGAAGAGGAAGAGAAGATGCCAACAAAGAAGATGAAAACCAAAGGTTTTCATATCGAAGAGGTCGTGGGAGAGGCTTTCAATCTCAAAGAGGAGGTAAGCCCCATATACAATGTTACAATTGTCGCAAATATGGTCATTATGCCAATGAGTGTAGTAGCTCAAAACAAGTGGAAGAAAAAGCTAATCTTGTGGAGGTAGAAGACAAAGATGAGCTTACTTTGCTAATAGCAAGACATGACGAACAAGAACAAAGGATAGAGCCATGGCATATAGATTCCGCTGCAAGTAACCATATGACGGGTGAAGAAGACTTGTTCGTGGAGATGGAGGAAAGCAAAGGTAATGTCACCTTTGGAGATGAATCAAAGGCACCGGTGAAAGGAAAAGATATCTATTGAACCGGTGTCCGTCAAAGAGTTTAGATAACAAGACTCCACAAGAAGCATGGAATGAGATGAAGCCTACCGTCTCTCACCTAAGGGTATTCGGAAGTATAGCGTATGTTCACGTTCCAAGCCAAAGGCGATCCAAGCTTGATGATAGAAGTGAGAAGCATGTGTTCGTTGGCTATGACAAGCAGTCAAAAGGTTATAAGCTCTATAATCCAATCACGGGGAAGGTGGTAGTGAGTAGAGACGTAGAGTTCGATGAAGAAGAAGCATGTGATTGGAGCATTAAGGAAAATGAAAGGTATGACTTTCTTCATATCACTGACGAAGAAGAGACAAGTGAATCAAGTGAAGAAGTCCAACAACCTCAAAGTCCAACTCCAACCCAAGACTCACCTTCAAGTTTAAGTGAAGGAGAACCAAAGACAAGAAGTTTGAATGAGCTCTATGAGGTAACTAAGGAAATACCCCTTCTTTGTTTATATGTTGACTGTGAACCTTTAGTTTTTGAGGAGGCTATGAAAAGTAAGAAATGGAGACAAGCCATGGACGAGGAGATAAAGTCAATAGTGAAGAATGATACGTGGGAGTTGACGACCCTTCCAAAAGGCCAAAAGGCTATTGGAGTCAAGTGGTTATACAAGGCCAAGAAAAACGCCAAAGGCGAAGTGGATAAGTACAAGGCAAGGCTTGTGGCTAAAGGGTACAAAAAAGAAACATGGTATCGACTATGAAGAGGAAGGATGTAAGAATGATACATGCGAGGTCCGAAAACTAAGTTGTAGATATCTTCATCAAGCCGCTCAAAGAGCGAGATTTCTCAAGACTAAGGATGATGCTTGGAGTCGGGAAATCAAGTTTAAAGGGGGGTGTTGGATCGTAAACTTGATTTAGTCCAATAAAGATTGGACTATCCATAAAAGCCCAAGCCTGTGATCAAGAAGCTTCTAGAATGATGAAGAATGGTATGGAAGCTTCTAGAAAGTCATAAAGCTTCTAGAATGATGAAGAATGGGATGGAAGCTTCAAGAAAGTCGTAGAATGGTATGGAAGCTTCTAGAATGTTGTAGTAGATGATGACTACAAGAAGTATCTAGAATATGATAGAAATATCTAGGTAAACTTATCTAGTAGTATCTAGATCTAGATATGTTGGTAATGATAATGATGTATCAAGAATGATCTAGAATTAAGATTAGGATGATAATGTTAGTAATTATCCATGGAAAATATTTGGGTTCTAGAACCTTCCATGGAGAAGTATAAATAGGTGTAGGGTAATGCATTTGTAATGTACCAACCGAAGCAAAGCCTAAAGTAATAAAGTTCCATTGTGAAAGTTCTCTAAGTATTCCTCTCTTCGTAAGCCTAAAAGGCCCTCGTGTTCCCAACAGGAATGGGTTAGCTAAAGTTAATACCAGTTATAACATCTCCATCAAGAACGACGGGTGTGACTTGGTCCAACGGATTTTACGTGTCACGTCAAGATGTACGAGCTTGTACAACAACTAAATTAGACTTACGCTTGTGACATAACATCATTATTTCACCTTAGAAATCTCCCATTCTTGTTATTTGGTGACATTGGTGTTCAGTCTCTGTTGTTAAAAAGATAATTTAGAAAAGATAAAAATGAAGTCACATTTATTAATCTAATTTTTTTGCAGGTAACATATAAGCTTAACAAACAAGAGACAATATAGATTGTAATTATAAGACCGGCCATAATTATTTAATTACTATGTGTTGTGTTATAATGTTATGTTTATGTTTGAGAAAACAAGATTGGGTTTCCGTTTACGCTAAATGGCCAAAGAGGGGGGGGGGGGGGTTGATCCCACACTTGCTTTGGTGAACCAAATGACATGGGAAACCAGCAGGACTCCAACCTCTGAAAGATCATATCTTTTATATTCGCTCAATGTACGTTGGTTATATAGCTTGAGTATTCAAAATAGGCTCGATATATGCTAATGTTTTTAGGTAGTGTTTGTGTTGGAATCAACTATTCGATCTTGCCCTTTTGTGTTTGAAACAATTATTGTACATGCATTTTCATTCTTCCAAATACTTCCCAATGATACACCAAACATCCATATAACAAAATCATATCAATTCCTTGTTTCTCTTACCTCTCAACCACAGTTCATATCGAAAAAGTTTTTATATCAGAGATCAAGTTTTTAACATTATGAGATAGTATAGAGGATGGTTGTTTAGATACACTTAATTATGACTTATCCAAAAGTATAAGATGCTTTGCTTATTACAAAATCTCTTACCAATATAACGAAATAACAATTACTAATGAATGACAAAGAAACATATCATATATCTTTGTAAAAATGTTTGAAAAACAATACTATGATATGAAACCAAGTCGACATACGACCCTTGTAATACAATTTCTTAATGAGAGTTTTTTTCTTCTTCTTGAAAGGCCTTAATGAGATAATGTTATTGACAAAAGTCGAAATCGATAGAGTTTTTATATGCTAGACTTCTCTTCCCAAATGTAAAAGATTTGAGAAAAGTAAGTTACTTTATATATTACTAGTTATAATGCCCGCGCACGCGCGGGGTTTTTTCTAATATTTTAAATAAATTATTATTTTTAATTTCGGGTTTTAATTATTTTTTTGATGACGTTGTTAGTGCTTATATATGATTAAGATAGCTCGAGTATGTGTTGTTAGAATTCTCGTAAACTTACAATATTTTTTTTTAATTAAATTTTTAAATTTTGGCCATGGAGTTTTAGGCAATATGGTAGGTTTCAAGTGATTTTATGTACTTTGTCGGCCCATTTCTTTTGCCCCACTCTATATATGTGGACCAATTTTTGTTATTTTATAATATAAATAATATATTTTATTTAAAATTTATTATTTAAATATATATAAATAAATATAATTTTTCTCTCCAAAATCTACCCATAATCCAAATCCTATACCAAATCAAAATCCGAATCCAATCCCACTTATAAACTAAATGGACCCTAAGATTTATAGCCAATTTACTAACTAATGATGACTTTAACTTTAATTTGGCACATAATACTCCTCAATCACAGTTATAGCAAGTCTAAAATGAATTACGAAAACATTAAATAGAGTATATCACCAATTACATTAAATGACTTCAATAAATAATCTTAAAGTAAACCGGTGACCAGCGGTAAGAATACCGGCCTTCCAAAGAGGGGGGAGAAAATTAATCCCCTTGTGGCCAACATCTTCTCGTTCATCTTCACGTGTAAGCAAATTGGGATAACAAATCCTCCTTGGATCGTCAGCATCGTGATCATCTCTCATTCCCTATGAAACCTGTGCCAAAAAAAAAAAACAAAACAAAAAAAAAACAAAAAAAACAAAAAAAAACCTTATCAGCAAAATTAAAAGAAATTCAAAGTTTTATAAGATATGCTGAATACATTACAGCTTACAACAGTTCAAAGGTCAAGTGAAGAGTGCCAATATATATTATCACATATAACAAATTAAGAAACAGAAGCTTCACCATGAAGCATTCACAAAGAATGCAAAAATATGACAATGCAGCATTTCATGCACTTTCAGAAAAAAGAAGTATAAGTTTCACTCTTCTCCAAGAGCATAGCAGCCTATTAAATTATTAATTAGTTACCTGAAAGGTCATGCCAATGCATTCTCCCTAATCATTTAAAGTTGGGCACCCCTATTACTACAAAGTAGCTGGTATAAACAATGGTTATAACATGAAATACTAAGTCTAGTAGTGCATCTACTTGATGATTCAGGTGGGTCATCATCCATTATTGCTTTGAACATCTAGCTTGTGATGTATAGCATTATGAAAAAGAATGAATGGAATAAGAATTAATTATGAATCTAATATTCATATTTACATGAGAAGATACATATATTGACCCTTTCAAAATGGAACACTTATCGGAAGAGTTATACTGTGATGAAACACCTCATCCGGCATAACAATTTGTACCACTTCTGCCACCACGGCTTAAAGTACTACCACTACCACAAGGCCTAGATTCTGTTGTATCCTTAGATTTAACACAAACAATAACGTACCTTAGCTATGTTTTGTTTAAAGGTGTTATAATCTCTACTCTCTATAAAAAAAAGTGTACTTTAGCTTATTTTGACACTTGTTTCCACTATTACCGATATTGTTGTTAAATAGAGATACCAACTATTTGAGATTTGTTGTGTCACTTAGGCATCTCAGTTCTTCTAAAATGGCCTTTGGTTTCACTTTCTCGAACACAAGCTCCTGCACAATAACAGTCATAAAGGCGTCAGACACTATTATAAGAAATCCCACTGAGTGTGTTAACTATTAGTGGTAATGATAAGGCCTTTGACCGGCCTAAAGCAAAAATAACCCTTGTACGACATAATAGACAGGTTTATCGGTAAGGGAACATGTAAAAAGGGCTCAAGTTTAATAGGGCTTGACGGGTTAGGTTGACCTAAAAAATACTTATTCTCCATTATTAAACACATTAGTTTACGATACCTGAATATTGCATTCAGCCTGTAAAAGGGGCAATGAAATCATTTGCAGTCTGTAAATCATGGAATAATGTTTTCGGAAACTTTGAAAATCAATGAATAACTATAAACTAATACATCAATATTACCTGGATGCAAAGTAAAGGTTTGCAAACATGCTTTATAGAATATGATCGAGCTGCTTGAATATAAATAATAGTCACCAACTATCTGCAAAATGCAAATAGTGCTGTAAGAAGTGAGGTTCCATAATTATACAGTTGTGATTGTACAAAAAATGTGCACCTCGTGTCGTAAGCTCTGTTAAAATAAAAGACATATTAGTGACAATGATGTTTATTGGGGTCATAAATGTTAAAAAGAATAATGTTCACAAATGAGTACATAAATCTCAAATGACTATGTAAACCTACTTTCGGAAGATTTAAGACACTAAAGCATTAATAACTTTGTCATAAGCTCTGTTAAAGCCCTTATAGCAGTCATCAACTGCAAGTACCAAATTAAAAGGATTACCCAATAACCTTGCACCATAAGTAAGGATAAACATTCAAAAAATTTCATTGCTTACATTACATAATTGCGTATGCTTTTAATTGCAACCTCTTCATGGTCACTTAAAACAACTTTGAGATCCTTAGAATGAATCACAACCTTTACTCAGAATAGCAATAAATTCATACCTTACTCAGTAGTTATAAGCCTATTAATATGAGTTAACCTACATGACTTGTGATTATTCTTTGGGTGCATTACTTTTGGAATAACAAGATATATGTGTAGGAAGGTATTAATTATCGGTAAATAATATATAAGGAAATTATTCTGGATCATTAGTTAACATACAACCTTGATAGATTTACAACAAAGAATTTTCAATCCCTTCCTGCTCTTCACTCTAGAAACCGTGACATAAAGTTAGCCATAGGAGAAAACTGCACGTGGAAGAAAAAGGCCAAGTTGCGACGATGTTTAGCCTTGTCTTTTAATGATATTTGTTGTAAAATATTTTGAGTCTGTCCGATAAGGGAATAGAAATGAATTTTAAAAGAAATGGAAATAATGATCCGCATCTTTCCGATGAACATGTTATTTTCGGAATGCGACCCAACACATGTAATAAATACTCTTAACAAAAATAGTGACTGCTGAATATTGCCCACTTGAAACATGATTAAAAACTATTAAGGAAATATTCACTTTGTCTCAATATTTATTTGTCTTTTGTTAATGTTATCAAGGTTGGACTCCATCTGAATGTCTTATATCAATTTGTTGGAATAGTATATGCAACTTGGCACACATGATACAAAAAATTTGTCTGACCCGTTCCTTTTAACTGCAGTGACCCATCTTAAAGTGACCCGTTTGACCCGTGTTTTTTGAGTGGGTTGACTGGTCTGACCCGTATCTTTAACTTGACCATCAATGTGTTGGAATAACATATAGAACTTGGCACACCTGATACAAAATACTCGTCTGGCCCGTGCCTTTTAACTGCAACGACCCATCCTAAAGTGACCCGTCTGACCTGTGTTTCTTGAGTGGGATGACTCGTCTAACCCGTGTCTTTAACTTGATCAATTTTCTGTGTTATATTTTCATCTAAAGATTCTGAAATTCATAATAGAAGGAAATAATAGACTTGGTGCAAATATATCATTTCTTGAAAAATTATTCAGAAAATTTAAAATCTAAAAGATATTTAAAAGACACAAACCTCTTTAGAAATTAATCTGTTTGATTCGTGGGGACACTTTGTGGGTTTAATCAATGAAAATTCGGCACCTTTTCCTTTATTGTTGTTGATGATTCATGATTAGGATCCAAGTTGTCTATAACTTCAGCATGTAAGGTTCCCGACAATTGTTATGCCTCGCGCAGTACTGATAATGCATCTTGTAATGATCCAGCTCGAGCTCCATGCCTGCCCTGAACAACAACATTTAACCATCGTGTCATTAGAAATTTGAAGTATGTAGGCATTTTTCAACTTTTTAGATAGCAACGAAATGAACACGTACCAATTATTGTAATGTTATGTGAGACATGAGTAACCACTTTATGCTTTTTGTTCAACACGGCTTTGTAACAGTTTGCAGCCGTAAATAAACACTAAAAATATAAATAAAGCACATGTACCGAAAACTAAAAATCTGTAGCCAGAGTTATACTTACACTTTGGTATGTCCATTACATCCCCATTTGATAAGAAAGAATAAATCTCCGTTATATTAGGTTCACCAAATAATATATTGAAATAACCTATATTTACGTAGTAACAGTTGGTAGAGTGAGGTACCTGTTCAAATATCTGCCAAATGTCTGAAAATCCAATTTTCTTGAAACTATATCCTCTTGTAATCTGTTGAACGCCAAAGCCAGAAATACACATGAAAACTGCATTTAAAACGAAAGAATTTGTATCCATATGGTGAAAACATTAACTACATATATAGGAATCCCGAACCCCAAAAAGTTATTGCATATAGTTGTATTCACATAACTCCAAGTAGATTACATTCCATGAAACTATAAAAAAATAAATAAATAAATAAATAAATATATAAAAAGGAAAAAAAGAACTCGTTTGTAGAAGCAACTCCCACCTAAAAATTTAAGAATGTACCTTTTTGCCATTGGAGGAATGCTGGTCACTAGGAGAGTAAGTGGAGCCTGGAGTTGCCACTTTGTTAATTGCTAAAATCGAAATTTGAATATTTATTGTATTAATATAACTTTTACTATGTATACATTAACTGTAATATGGACAAAAAAGTTTTTTTGAGGTGGACTAATGTTACTAGAAGTTGTTGAGGTATTCTTCTTTGATATAAAGATTGATATAAAGTCTTTTTTTCCTTTGAGTTTAATCAATCATATACAATGGGGATTAGATTACCTCAAGGATCTCTCTCCAAATAGTTAGACTTTCAATCACCTTTTAAAGACTCAAATAGGTTAGTAAGGGTGGTAATACCATCGTTATCGTGGAATTCGTGAGTTTTCTACAGAAACATACAATATTCAGTGGTCATTTTAAGTTTAGTGATTCTAACCAAATAAATAGAAGATAAAGTATTTGACCTTAATCATCATGTCTGATTGTGTTGATTATCATTCTTTTACTAAAAATGCTCTATAAGTTGGAGAGATACTGAAATGAGCAAGATAGGTTTCACACAGTATTTCCAAGCGTTGTTAAGTTGCTTCAATATAAGAATTCTTACACCCTTCAATCTGCTCATATCAAGATTCAATATCTATTCCAAAAAACTGAAAAATAACAAAAACTAAATAACTGATATTGATTGTTTTAAGATACATAATTCAGCATAAACTTCTGTTTTCCCAGATATAAATTTTGCATGTATTTAAACTTAGGAATGGACTATTCGAGTATGGCCTCAACCAATCCAATTCCATTTTCACCAACGTCAAAGTGACCAATCTGACCCATTACTAAATCCAACCCGACCCGTCGAACTTGTCCACATACCTAAGCAAACTGTAGTTCAATTTCGTCTTTTAAAAGTGTGAATGCTGGAGACATGACCCCTGCATCGTTACTTTTTTCAGCTTGAAGGACTGATATCATTTGTTATTGTCAGCATAAATATATAAAGATGGATGCTTATAAATAAACAATATATGCCTAAGAAGCTTACATGAGAATATTAAAAGGAAGCTCTGCTGACAAGAACTTTCTTTTTTCATTCTTTGTACCTCTATTGCTACTTGTTATACACCTTTTCTTCAAATATATGCATCGTATCGGTATCAAATCCTCCAGCGAACTGGTGAAAACGAAAAGCAAATCGAACCCCTTGAAGCATGAAATCACCATGTCGTGAAGCTTCATTACTTTCATATTTTTTCATTACTCTTCTCATACACTGTGTTGCTAGAAAAAAGCATGATCAGTACACAAAAGAGCAGTTGAAAATTAGAGACTAATGTGAACTCTCACCTATTGTCGATAGCCTCCTCTTTATGGCTACCATCTAGACTTGTTGGGCTGTCTTGAATCCAAGGCATTTTCCAATAAGGGCCACCAACCTGCAAACAATAATTTCTATAGCTTGCAATAATGTGTTTAAATACATAAAGGGGTCAACTATACAAATACTACGAATGTCAAATGTCTATGTAGTACACAAAATTAGTACAGTACAGAGTTAAAAAACACAATTACAAAAGGATTGAATATTTATTGAAAAAACTGGAACCATGTTAATGTTCTGCAAATTCTTTGTTTTGATTTGATAAATGAAATAATTTAATTTAAAAGAGTTGGTTATATTAGCATCTGCATTTCGGATGAGTTACCCAGAAATTG
>JARVZY010007501.1:0-23013 GCA_030686995.1 Artemisia argyi | reverse complement strand
GTGGAGGTTTGATCTTTTCCCAAGCCTATGGTAATCTATTTTGCTATGACAGGTAGTGAGAGATATCTTTCGTTTCCATATTGTAATTTATACTTTATTACACCCGAGAGATGTGAATATCTAAACACTATTTGTGAGGTGCTAGTGTATGACCACCGTGCTTGTCTTTGGTCTTTAGTGGAACGATTATTTGTTGTAATTACTTTTATATTAGTGTTAAATGACCCCTAACTTGTATTTTGATTAGAATAAAAGCGCATTTGCTTGAGGACAAGCAAATTTCAAGTGTAAGGGTATATGATGAGGTGAAAAATGAACCACTTTTAGGGGGTCATTTAAGCCCGGAATTTAATTTATTTGACCAAATATTGCCCTAAATCATTCCTTTTGTGATTTTAGGTACTTTGGGAGTAAAATCTGGAAAAGGAAGCAATTCGGACGTTTTTGGAGAATAAAAGTGAAGAAAACGCCAAAGACTTAATTTTCCATGCTGAGAACAGTGTATGACAGCGTCAAGAAGGAAATCCTGACGGCGTCAAGAGGAAAATCCATGACGACCCAGAAGAAACCTGAAGGCGTCACAACAAGAGCGTCAAGAGTTAAAATCATGATGGCCTGCATAAGGTGTACACATGACGGCGTCAGATGCAGATCTAGGCAGTCCGAGGAATTATTTGGCTGCGAGATGACGGCGTCAGACATTTGTTCTTGACGCCGTCACCTTCCAAAATCTATATATAGTTTTCTATTTTTCATTCATAGAGAGGAACTTGTGTGGAGAAACCCTAGGGCCGAACTTTGTGAACCCTAGCTCGTATTTTACAGTAAATTCAAGGGTTTTTACCCCTTGAATCCTTTCATGTGCTATTAAGATAAGTCTTCTCTTTAATTCAATCAATATGTCTATGTGTTGGTTGTCTATATCTCGTGCTTGTCTTGATTTCAACATGCTAGGCTAGATCTATCTTGTGTTTGCTTAGATCTAATGAAACCTAGATGTTAATTATGTATTGATTACTTGTTTATGGTTGTATTGGATGAATGATTTCAATGTTAGGCTTAAGAAAACTGGCAGATCTCCATTTGGTAACATGCTTGAACGTCTTAGGAAACATGAACCGATGTGTACTAGGTTTTATTGGTTGTATTTAATGCATGAATAAATTCTAATGATCCCATGTTAGGAGCTTCTTAGCCGGCTCGACATAGGAGTGAAGTAGGCACTCATAGGATTGGGGAAGTAAGTACGCCACCCCATGAATGGTATTAAGGAATACAATCCGTCATCCACGCAACTATAACAAGTAATTAACATGTAAAAGATATCTTGGGAGTAGTGAAATCTAAGTAAACACATTTCTTCCACATATTGTTCACAACTTTAGTATAATTTAGTTTATTTTTAATTTTAGTATTTTATTTTGATTGCATCTTTAGTATTGGGTTAGTTGATTAGCAACTAATTCCGCCAAAATCCTTCAAACCCGAGATTTTTACTTGCTTTCCTAAAAATATAAAAATACAAAAAAGAATCATCCCTCATCTCTAGACCTAGTCTTTAGGTTTTCTAATCCTAGCAACACTATACCTAGCTGAACGATCAATCCCCCGGTACTTGTCATTATACTATACTACATCGATCAGGTACACTGCCTGGTGGGGGTTGTAAGCTTCTCGAGATCCCTCGAGAGGTAAAGCCTGGTGCAAACCCCACGCATCATATATATATATATATATATACTAGATTTCTAAGCCCGCCCGATGGGCGGGCATGCTTTGTAATTTACGTTTATTTTAGTCATGTACGGATATCAGTGATTTTTTATAGTTATAACTTATGTATTAATAAAGAGACAGGCATGACTTATAAAATTCCTTGTAAGGTACTCCGTATTAGTTAAGTAGGGCTTGTTTGTTGCCATTTTTTTCATTGAATGCATTAAGAACGGAAAAAAAAAATAAACGGTTATCAAATATGAAAGAAAAAAAGTTTCAAAGTGGGTCGCAAGAACGAAGTATCAAAGCATAGCCCGTTTGATGGGCAAGCAAGCCTTATAAATGTCGTTAAAAAAACTTAAGCTAACGAAAAATAAGCAACGGGTGTAATCAATACTCGAATGAGTCTTTTGAGAATATGCATATCCGGCTATCGGAACAGGAGCCATTCCTTCCGGTACTTGTTTCATCTGCATCCCTTTGTTCTTCTGGCTCAAGCTTTACTGTGATGTTTCTACTCTGTACATTCAGACAAATTTGTTATTACCAAGCAATACATTAAAATACAATAATAATAATAATAATAATAATAATAATAATAATAATAATAATAATAATAATAATAATAATAATAATAATAATAATAATAATAATAATAATAATAATAATAATAATAATAATAAAACTAATTATAGGTCACTCCGTCCATTTTGACACCCATTTATCCGTATTAACCAATTAACTTACCTGCCCATTTTCTAACATCTAAGTATTCCTTAAGGTAAAGAAAATAGTAATTATATAACAATGACTTTTTGTAAGTAATAAAAGTAACATAAACCAAATATATAAATAAACGCTCAGAAATTCTTAGAGGTTTGCTTATGGGAACATTTAAGGTCTAAACCAACCAAATCGAATAGGGGTTGAAAAATATGTACCTCACATCTAAAGTAGTGCAAGTATTTGTTGTCATGTAATGTGAGACGTCTAATAGATTGCACAGCTACCTAAAATGACAGTTTATCTAATGAGTAGAAATTTGCAGCCATCAAAAGAATTAAACTCAATCATAGAAATTGTCAATTTAGTGTTACGATATTATTATCCAGTTTTAACTTAGAGCATTATCATTGACATATGTTTGTATAGCGTAAGAAGGGTTTTAAAGAATGGTTGCAAAATATTGAATGCATAAAAATGAAAATAAATGAACATCAAGATTTATAGAACAATTAAAATATATAAAATTTTTTGTAACAACATAGTATATGAATTAAACTCGAATGAACGTTAAAATTTATAGAACAATTAAAAAATACAAAGTGAATTTATATAAATTTACATCAAAGTTTAATCTTAATGACACACCGCAAGTGTCTGCTTAGTACTCATATTACATGCAATTTAATATGAATAAATCTCCACAACTTTATCTTGTGTCGAAACAGGACCATTCACAAACACAATTGGCTCCTATCCATCTTGACCGAACCATGCACGTCATTTGACTTTATTCCTCTCTAATATGCAGGTATATATAACATTGCGTTATAAATATTTTCTTTTGTATAAGAGGTTGTGCCAATCTATATGATGAATGAATCATGTAAGTACGTATTTAAAGCAAAGTAAAAGAAGGTATATATACATTTAAGAACACATGGTTAGTTTAATTGTTATGAGCAATGACTAATTATAATGATACACAAATTAAGTTGCAGTCTGTGTAAAACATGAAACAATGGACTTAGATTGATTATAGCCTATGAAGAACTTGTTTGTAAACAATTTTCGTGGTGCCATTTGTGTAGTTACGGTCTTTGTCACCAAATGAGTGTTCGTCTACAGCCACAATCTTCAGGATTTTATCCCTTGCAAAGCTCCTGTAACAATAAATTATCAAACCAATGCTTGTCATCAAATGGTAAAGTCAGTCATGAAAGACTTGTCCTACATAGACAATCAGGTACTATTGTGATTGTATTAAGATTTCCTCTTGGTCATGATACTAACTTTATAGAAGCCTTTTTTGTAACATATGATGTATCATGCAACTCTTATTAGCAAACCATTTTAATATTATTAGCATTAGTGAGTTCCTATGAAATTTCCATCAAATGAACCTTCCTTAAAGCTTATCATTTGAAGCAAATGACTGAAAATTGCATCTGTATGTTTGTTCTAGTGCGTGCAACGATTTCAAGACACAATTTAACAATTAAGCTCATAGCCCACAACTCGACCCTAATACAAAAAAAGAACGTTTTTGCATTTTTAGAAAAAAAAAAAAAAAAAAGAAGAAGAAAAGAATGATCTTTTATTAAAAGAAGGGGGAAAATGCCTCATTTCTTTTTCTATTTAAGCAAATACCATACAGTAAGATGTACGTTGTAAATGACCTTAGGTTGTTAGTTTTAAGTTAACTTTTAACAATAAACAATTAAACTATTCGGCCATCTATGCCTCTATGGTGGCAATGCTGAATAAACTTACTTATGTAACGTGCGTCTTCGCAATTCTTGATCGTCTTGCTATTAAAGCTACGCCGCAATGGATGAGGCACCATATGTTGCTGAGGTTAAATAGCTTCCAGTCCGTACATCTCCAATATCACAATATTACTTCCATTTAGCTAGTGTTTCAAACCTCGGACCGAAACCATTCAACCGTGGCCTGCAATTTGATTTTCTTAAAAACAATGAATCACCAATAATGAAACTTATAACAGAATCTTGAATAATAGTAAAGAATGTATTTGATGACTAATGCATCAATAAGTAAGCAATAACTCCAATTCAAATGAAAGTTTTCCTGTACTTATTTTACAACCATTTTGGGTTAAAAAAATAGGTTCCAAAATTTAAGATAATCATAGGTTTTGATGAAGTTCGTACCTTGATGGTCACATTGCTTTTACTTGGCTGTCAAGTGTTTCCGTCATCGGCTGCAATCAGTACTGAGACTTAAACCTCACACGGTATATCTATGAAAGGCAATGGACTGTCTGCTCCGGTACATGACCTTGGTTGACAATGTAACTAATGCCAAATGCCCAAATCCCAACTTTAATCTGATAAGAGTTTCCGATGCAACTAAGCCTACCTTTTCTCATGCAGCCTCTTTCGTAGAATGTGTTGTTAGAATAATGGCTCGTCCTTGCTTTGCATTTTCAATAATGTGCCAAGAATGTCTTCGAGTTATCAGGTCTATACCGGTCATCTTAAAGATATACTGAGTTAGACCAGATGGAGAATAGAAAACAAAAAATAGCTTTAAAAGATAACAAATCAAATAGTTCAAGCTGGTTTGCAAGTCACCCAAGGTGTAAAGTTAATGCATAAACCTCCTATATCATTCCATTCGAAACTTAAGAATTATAAATATCTAAAGATAACTTAGTGGTCCTATACCAATTCAAATGTCATGTGAGTTTGAGGCGTGATCATATATCCTTAGGCTTATCAGATCTTCAATCCAACATAGTCTTCTAGTATGCATTAACAATTATCAAAGAAGCTTACTTACAACAATTACTTCAATTCATGTGCCAATGTTGATCCATGTATTTTAGTTTATCCTCTGTTCCATACTTTTCCCAGTCTGTTAATCATTCAAGAGTAAATACAAACTTATACCAAAACGCTAATTTGCAATAACTAAATAAATAATAACAAATACAGCAACACATTTATTGTTAATAAGCAAAAGTGCTATAACATATGATCAGAACTACAAATTTTCCCGCCTAAATGCGTCGCTATCGCGACCCGGGACCACCAGATAATGACAAAGAAGCTCACCTATAAATAGAGTTCATTTATCACTCTCAACGATATATTCTCTCTATCACTAAACACACATACTTCTTTACTTACCCGGGACCCCTTCTAACCGGTTTCTTTCTTGTACCGCAGCAGAATTCCATACTCAGGATGACGTGGAACGGCTCAATCTATCGTCAAGTCGAGCCCGACAGATTTATGCTTCAACAATCATAGAAGCATAAATTCATTAGCAATGAACTACTTCCATACCCATTTTACGATTCAATTATTTCTCTATTTGATTTCGCAAAAATATAAATCTTTTCGCATATAATAAGGGAATAACAATAAAATTAAAACACCATATAACTTCATAAAGGGAGTAACACTTACATGGACAATCTCCTAACGCTTCTTTCATCCTCCCAAGTGAGATCATAGTTGTTGCAAGGTTGCTATGGCACAACATTAAAGCCTTCAGACAACTTCTCGATTTCTCATTTTGAGAAACAGAGTTTAATCCTTGTGTGTAACAATCGTCTGCTTTAGCCAGATCGCCATTACTATAAGCTTGGTTTCCCCTGATACAAATCACAGTCATTGCTTTAAACTGACCATTATCCAATATTTTCTAATAAATAGAATAACAATTTAAGACAATATAAGGTAGAATTATCGCACCTCAATCGCCATTCTTGCAAGCTTCCTCTGCTACCTTTGCAGACCCATCAAATGGTTAAGCCCCGGCTCTATTCTATGATGATGATCACCGAAGAATATTGTAAAAATAAAAGCATGCAAATACCTGAAGAAGGGCAGACATGAACATGTGAAATGCCTGAGCATTTTGGTCTATAAGCATCGCTACACGGCCAAAGAAAGTTCAAATCCTAACATCTGCAGACATGTACATATAAGATTAGAAGAATCACTTTGTAGCATTAGATGGGTTTTTTTTAGATGCAAACGGAAATGAAATAACCAATTAACCCTCAACCCAATTGTAAATTGAACATAAAACCCTTTTGGGTCGAGCCTCTTTAAGGACGTCCACATACCACTATATTGACTGTTTCAGAAATACAAACAAACAAACTTGTGTATGAGAAACAATATTATCTGACTTACCACACACATCAATGAGATCCAAAAGCTTGGAGGCTGTGATAGAGCGCCAAATGGATTATTTGGATCATCGTCACCATACGGACCACCAGGACCCATGCCCATGTCCATGAAAACATTAAAATTGTGATCTTTATTCGACAGCTTTTGACAAGATAATTTCTTGCTATATCTGTTAATTACTGTAAGTGCCGTAAAAAAGAGAATTCTTTTTCTTAAGAGTACACCGTAAACTCTTTCAAATCTATTATCTGGTCATTGGATGCTTTGTGTTGTTATGGCATGGAGATCTCCGAACGATTTCTCTTGGAATATTATACATGTCCTTCATGGTTTCTTCACTGTTTGACTCTTCTATGGTTAGAAAGCTTGGATGAAAGAATGCTCTGTTACTTGGTACTACAAGTTATTGGCTGTACATAGCTGCAAATTTGAAACCGTCATGGTAATTAATATACTTGCAGCACTGCATTGCTATGTTTATATTAAAGGGTAAAAGAATGGTTATGTTTTGACCCCTAATAAGATCTTTAATCCAAAGTCCAAGAATTAAAAAACTGATTACTGAAACTTAAAGTCATAATGACAAGATAATCAAAGGGTAAGTCTAAGCACCTCTTAAGAGAACTTTAAGTCATAGCGGCCATGACACAAACTAATCACTGCAACTTCAAGTCATAGCGGCCCTGACACAAATGCCATGAGAACTTTAACAAACTGATTATTGCAACTTCAAGTCATAGCGGCCCTGACACAAACGCCCATGAGAACTTTAACAAACCAAATATAATATAATGTAAATGAAGAGAGCTAAAGGAGAATAACCACTTACATTATGCATCTCTTCTTCGATTGGATCAGCCAATGACTCTGCCCACACAATTTTTATTTTTGAGTACTCCCCAAAAACGTTTTTGATTTGAAGTTTACGGTAAGCCATTTGGGCATCCCTCTTTGTTTCAAATTCAATAAAGGCAAAACCACAATTCAGCGTAGTGTTTTCAGGATCAGGTACAACTGAGACATTATCTATTTTTGTGATGCCGACTTTCTGCAACAATGCAAGGGCCTGCCAAACTGTAATATATTCAGTTTACTAAGCCTGAGAACTTTTTAAGATTAGGATTCAACAATGGCTTACATTTTCATTGTTCCACTTCTTATCAATATTATTGAGTGCAATAGTGTCATTGCCTTCAACAGCGGCTGTGTGCCACGTGCTTCCACGGATCTGTTAGACATAGCAATCACATGATCTGTATTTAAAAGGGTAGTTGAAAATGACGATAAAGACACTACTGTAAGATCTTCATAAGTTACAACTGCCAATGCATCATTAATGCCTCCAGTTAACAACAATCAGAGCCTTACACAATGTTTGTTTAAATTCTGACAAGCGATAATAGCTGATGAGAGAAAACTACACAAGAATTTGTGGTATAATGATTTCTTTCTATACAGTATTCTCTAAATAATTAGAATATTATAAAAAAGAGTTATACATGAAAATACAGAAGACTTCCTATAAATTAATTCAATACATAGTAGTCCTGCCTTAGGTAACTAACAAATTGCAAAAAAGACTTTTCTGTTGCCATTGGTCCAAATTTTTATTATTATTATTATTTTTCTAATAACGATATGATTAAAACCAAAAATTTCCACTAAATAATGGTAACTTATAGTAAAGATTTGGCTGACTTTCAAGAGATGGGTCATCTCTCCCAAATATGTCTAACTGAATCTATCAAATATGCTCATGCATAACAAATCCTGCTTTATCATAGTCTTAATTTATAGAGCTCCTCAATTCTATAAATACTAAAGTTAAGTACAATTAACATAATTGGCACCACAATATATGCCATGCGAGGGTTAAACCTGTTGGGCCATAATGTTATAGAAGCAAATGATTAGGGTACTTTAGAGTTTATATATTATGTATTTAGTTTAGAAGTCTGTAAACCCAACTGTATTGGGCTGGGTCCAATAAGAAACGGTTATATGTTAGGATTACAACGTTTAGAAAGGTCGTGTTGCTTAGTTTTATGGAATCGGTATGTTTGTTCATGAAGACAACGATTCTTTAGTATATATAGGGTTAAAGTTTGTAAACAATTGATTCACAATCGATTAAATACAAATTCAAATTACAAGTGTTGATTAGAGTTCAATCATTGTGTTTCACTAAAGATTTTAAAGGATACAGTGGCATCAGAGCCAAAGGTTCAGGGAACCAGAGACAGAGAGCAAGATCAGCGATTCAGGGAAACGCTTTTAGAGAAGAAATACTAACGATTCAGGGAATCGTTCCAGAAAAGAGGAAGAGACAAATTGATTCAGGGAATCAATTAAGAAGAAAACCGATTCAGGGAATCGTTTCAAGATAAGAGAAGAGATACAAAGAAGAAATTGATTCAGGGAATCAATAAGAGAAAAAAACACAAATTAAGTAGAAAGATCAGAGAAAGAAGGATTACAAGCCAAAAGAAAAAAAGGCAAGAATTGATTAATACGTGGTTAGTACGGGGATCAAAGTCAGAAATTACGGATTGGGTTCGCAAAATTCCAGGTTTCACGTTCTTATTTAATCTGGAATTTATTTTTTAGATTTTTATACCTATACAAGAGGTTGGGTTTAAATTTGGTTGATTCCACGTTTGAAAATTAGAAAGAAAAATCGTAGTTTGGTTTTAGAAGAAACCAAAAGTGAAGATCATTCGGAAAGAGAATATGTCAGATAAAGAGATAGTAATACATAAGGAAGTTGGTTCTTCCCAATTTCAATGTCCTATGTTAAAGTCCACAAACTATACTGTGTGGGCAATTCATATGAAAACCATACTTAGGGCAAACGGATTGTGGGAAATGATAGAACCTAAAGGAAATACAGAACCAGATGAAAAGAAGGATATGACGGCGACTGCGCATCTGTTTCAAGCACTTCCTGAAGATATGATTTTACAAGTTGCAAGTTGCAGAAGTTCAAAGGAAATTTGGGATGCACTGAAGACAAGGCATGTTGGTGTAGATAGAGTGCAGAAGGCACGTCTTCAAACACTCAAGACGGAATTTGAGTTGTTGAAAATGAAGGAGGAAGACACTATCGATTCATTCGCCGCAAGGTTAAACGGTATTGTCACTAGGGCAAGTGGTCTTGGATCAACGTTTGATCAACCGACTTTAGTACGGAAACTTTTAAGTTCTGTACCTAGAAGGTTCGTTCAAATTGTTGCAACCATTGAACAATTCGCTGATTTGGAAACGATAACTCTAGATGAGACAATTGGGAGATTAAAAGCCTATGAGGAAAGAACCAATCTAATGGATGAAGGCCTAGTGAACGATCAAGAAAAACTATTGTATACACGACATGACAAGAACTCTGGTCGTGGAAGGCGATTTGGGAACTATGGACAAGGAAGGTTCAACTCATCACAAGGGAAGTGGAAAGAAGATAAAAAAGGAAGCATCTCGTGTGATGATTCCAGGAATAAAGATGAAGGTTATGATAGGAGGAATAGAAACTCTAGAGATCAGAACCATTCCAGAAGAGATATGAGAGAAGTAGAATGTTATAACTGCCATGATTTTGGACATTATGCTAGAAATTGTCCTCAAGAAAAGAAAGCACAAGAGGAGTCAAACCTAGTATACGAAGATGAAGAACCGACTCTCTTAATGGCAATTACTGAAGAACCAGAATGGACAGGTTCGGTCATTGAAAGGAATGAAGTTCAAGGAAAAGAAAAGTCAGAACTAGAAAGTGACATGAAGAAAGAATTGGAATCTTGGAAGTCAGATATGCTTCGGGATTTTGAGATGAAGAAACAAGAATTCGAGACTGAGTTGAGAAACAGAGAAATATGGTTTGAAAGGCAAATGCGTGAAAAGGAGAAGTCATTTGCAGAAAAGTTAAACAGAGAATTTGAAAAACTAAAGCCAGAAAGGGTCCAGTTAGAGAAAGAAAAGAAATGCAAAGGAAGTGGAGAGATGTCATCCAGTAATGTCTTATCACCAGATAGCAAAATTATCAGAAAATTGGGTTGCAAGAAGAGGAAACAAGAAACATCTCGTGACTTATCATCCAAAGATGGAACCCTAAAATCAAAAGAAGATGGTGTACAGGACAAAGGTGGTGATATTCAAAGAAAGTATGAAGGCAAAGATTGTGCCACAAGTCAAGAAGATGTGGATCAAGATGATATTAGGGTTTTGAGGAAAAAAAAAAAAAAAAAAGACGACACCACCTGTGCTACCATCCACAGAATAAGTGGAAGCTTATCTTGTCCAGTACCCCTCAGAGTTGGTAATACACTAATCAATGAATCTGGTTTCCTCCTTAATACCATTGCTAATGTTACGAAAATACCAACCTGGCAATAAAATACTAAAGTTGTTGATGACACACCGTTGCTAATATTTTTAGTTAAAAGCCCTACATCTACAGTTGATACATTCTTCTACAGTTGATGTATTCTTTTCTTTTCCAGCAAACTGATCTGCAAAAAATAAAAGGCATACAGGGAAAAAAACCAAAACAAAGAAGACGACCAATCTAATTTTCAAAGAAATTTTACCTGTGCTTAGTTTGTCTATAGGGTATATGTTGTGCATTGACATTTGAGATTTTGTGTTACCTATCCACCGTCTGAAGAAGCTGTTTGCATGCCATGAACCTTGCACTGTGATAAAACCCCCCTGAATCCATGATTTTTAGAACATCTCACAAGTTGTTAATTCATTGTACAGGTTACCATTTGTACCATGTGTCAAATGACAAGCTCTTGAAAAGCTATTGCTTACCAAATCCCCACCAGCTCCATTGTTATTTCTCTTCCCTGATTCGGTGGCGCTTCTTTGATGCCTAGAGAGGATATACTGCACACTGAAACATGCGTACATAATGAGTATTTGTACGATTAGTAGTGAGGTAACATATGGCGCCATAAGCTCAAGCAAGCAACCTCGTAAGCCCAAAAAAGAAGCCTTATCAGCTTTACAAAAATTAAATAAACTCATAAGCAGGGAAAATAAGCTACTTCAAATCATGTCTTATAAGTAAGCCATATGCTCAACCATTGTAAAAGCCC
This sequence comes from Artemisia argyi, assembly GCA_030686995.1. NCBI lineage: Eukaryota > Viridiplantae > Streptophyta > Magnoliopsida > Asterales > Asteraceae > Artemisia > Artemisia argyi. Next base: position 11,312 of record JARVZY010007501.1, on the reverse strand, counting down.
CTAAAATCTAAAAAAGAAAACCCATGAAATCAGCAAAACTGACAATTAACAGTTTCTTATTAGCCCTAATAAAGTGATATAATGGTTAAGAGAAACATATAGGAATAATATGCATACATAATTACCTGATGAATATGTGGTTTAAAACTGGGCAACACTTGCATACGGTCATAGATATCTCACTGCCAGTATATACGTCCCTCCAACACAAAGTTAATAATAACCCTTCTATTATAAAAGTGACTAATAGTACATACAAAAATCCACAAGAAGAACAATATGCTGATATCAAAAATAAGATTCATGAAACAAACCTTCATGGTCTCATATGAGTTTCACAAGTTCTATGAACATAATCCCCATCAACATCATCATCTACTTCATAAACCATTACTACCAAACTGCAAAAGGCTGCAAAGAAACCAATAATATCTAAAAAAATTAATAGAGATCATTAGGGTTTTTAGAAGAAAAAAAAGGCGTACCTAGGGCTGACAAAAAAAAACGACTTGATATTTAGGTTTTGTTTTGAGTTACGTGATATTTTAATGGGTTTTTTGTTTTATTTAGGGTTATTATTGTTGTTGAAATAATAGTTTTTGTGGCTTTATCAATTTAGGCTTGCAAAGTGAATAACAAAAGTTCTATTGTTCCGGTGGTTGAGATGTTTGTTAGTGTTAGTAGAGATCACATGTTCGAACCTTGTTAGTCAAATTTTTTGATGATCCGAATTTTTTAGTGTAATTGTGATGACATGGCGTTTCATGTGATGACATGGTTGGTAATGAATTACTCCAATTTTGCAATAGAAAACATGCATGTTTATATAAAACATGTATGTTTTCTTACATACAGCTTAATACAAATACATGTGTAACATACATGTTCATAGAAAACTATTTTGCATTGATATGTTGCACTTAATAGGGTTTTATATGAACATATATGTTACGCAGGTATGTGTATTAAGGTGTATGTAAGAAAACATACATGTTTTATATAAACATGCATGTTTTCTAATGCAAAGTTGGAGTTCTCGCAGTTTTCGCACTTAACAGGGACATGGCGTTTCATGTGATGACATGGCTGGTAATGAATTACTCCAATTTTGCAATAGAAAACATGCATGTTTATATAAAACATGTATGTTTTCTTACATACAGCTTAATACAAATATATGTGTAACATACATGTTCATAGAAAACTATTTTGCATTGATATGTTGCACTTAATAGGGTTTTATATGAACATATATGTTACGCAGGTATGTGTATTAAGGTGTATGTAAGAAAACATACATGTTTTATATAAACATGCATGTTTTCTAATGCAAAGTTGGAGTTCTCGCAGTTTTCGCACTTAACAGGGTTCTGAAAATAAAGATACACTATATATATATATATATATATATATATATATATATATATATACGTATATATATATATATATACGTATATATATATACGTATATATATATATATACGTATATATATACATATATATATATACGTATATATATACATATATATACGTATATATATACGTATATATATACATATATATATATACGTATATATATACATATATATACATACGTATATATATATATATATATATATATATATATATATATATATATATATATATATATATATATATATATACACATATATATATATATATATATATATATATATATATATATATATATATATATATATATATATATATATATATATATATATATATATATATATATATATATATATATCCAACTTAATTCCAAACAACTTTTGAAGGCAACGGAGTACTATGTTGGAAAGGGATTGCATGAGAGGTGTGGATAGCAGGGAGTGGTGTTGGGTGAAAGGGCATGAAAACGAACAAACCACACACACACAACACGTATGCAGGAAGGAATGGAAAATTTCCTGTTTGGGGAGGAGTTTTGCGGAAAAGGAGGCATGTGGTTGTTCCCCTGATAGAGATTGCATTGTAGCAGCGTCAAATTGTTTTTGGGAAAGGCAAGGTACTCAGCGTGCATTTAGAATTAAAAGACAAAAACCATTCTAGAAAGGGATGAGTTCTGCTCGATAATTCGTTAATCCTTTTAAATGAATCATCTTTTAAAGAGAGTCTTTTGCTAGACTTTTGATTTTTAAAGATGAGTCATGCTAATTGTATTTTACATAATTGCTGTTAAAACGGAGAATCGAAACGAACTTTAGACGACTGTTTTCTATAGCGAGAGGACAACTTAAACCAATCAAGATTTTACGGGTGAGTTGCCTCTTGTCAAGCATTGCTTCACATGCATTCCACGTGATTACACACTTCTTTGATCCTGCTAACTAGTTGCAGCCCAATTTTCATTGTAGCACTTGGCAGTTGACAAAATAGTTATTTCTTCTTGTATTTATATATATCACTCGCTAGAAGAATCTAGCTGTTTTGACACTTATAAATATGTACTAGTCCAGAAAAAACAATTTAAACACCTGCTGTTATGAAGTTGTACTTGAGGATTCATCAGCGGCGAAAAACATAGAAAACCAAAGAAACGGACATTTTACCACACGCCCACGTACGTGTGTTACAACTTATTATAGACCGTTACGTTGTTGCAAGCAGAAACCTTAAACAAGTAATGCTACAGCCACAAGCACCATCAACTTATTCTGGTGTTGTGAACATGGCCCACCATCATAACCATTCATGGCTTCGGTGGTGTGCCATTGGATGACGAGGGAGTGTTATTTTTAAAAACCTGAGTAATTCCCATGCTTCTATCCCTTCGTTTGCCCCACTCGTGTAAAGAAAGGTGTAGTTTCTTGGCTGCCATTAGAAATTCGACAGATTGCAATGGTGTCAGAATGTCTATGATACCCTTGAGGACATTCAACCTCAGCTTGTCCGCTTCTGAAAGGACACTATAAAGATCATGGGCATGAGTGTCCTTTGCTCTATCGATATGGCTCAACTCTCTCCCTTGTTTATAGTTGTTTGCTAGCAACACCTGATCCACTGCCCGCTCCTGCATGCATCAAACTTTAATCTATAATACACCATATATATCAAGGATTCTCAACCAAGATATGCGCCATCGTGACAAATATACCTAAGGGGTACGTGTCAGAGTTTGATTATTACGAATGTTTATATATCTGCTAGTTACTAGCTTTTTGAAATGCAAAGTTTGCAATAAGCAACTCCAAGGCCCAAACTGCTTATTTAAAAAATTTAACGCATAAATACAGAAATAAGCAGTTTGGATAAGAATTTTTAAACAACAAGCATCAAAAATGTGTACTAATTAATTTGATTTACTAACGACTGATGTTATAGCCTCCTAAAAAATATTCTTAATTGTTTTTTTAAAGCATGTGGCTTCTTTTTATTTATTTAGAAAAAATGACCCGCCATGTGACAGTACAATCTGAAAATCGCACGTGGCATATATTAGGAAGAAGTTAATTAAGGAACACTTTTAGGGGCTGAATCATTTCCCTTTACTAATATAAAATTTATGTCGTTACAGGAAAAAGATGTTAAGGATTGCATAATGGACTCGTATTGTATACCTGTAAGCTTGCTACATCAAGAAACTAGCTCTGCAAAATGTGCATCTAACTGGGACCCACATAACGCATACACAAGCCGGATAATTAACGAAGGTTTGCATATTGGTATTTACAGGTTCTAATCTTTGGATTTCCAGGATCAATAATAATCAAACAAGCATCATGTATGCACATCATCAAGAATAATAAGAACAAGAGAATGGGGTTTTGAACCCTTGAATGATTATGATATATTAATAACGAAGGGTTAACCTTCATGTTTACATGATCCTATTCTATATATACTACATGAAACGGTACCAATGAACATCCAAACGTTGTGTTGTTTGGGTTGTAACCGTTTCCTAATAACTACCCTAACTACCTACAAACGGGCCTGTTTGGGTTAACAGGTTTTGACCCATTTTACATACATACTAAACTAACCCAAATACAATAACGTATTTCATTCTAACTATAGTCTTAAACTTAAATAGATAAACATTTGATCTAACAACATTAAAAGGCTAACAATTTCCCCCTAATGTTTTAGGATCAAATTCTTGAGTGATCTTCATTGTTTCTTCATTTACCAACACCAAGCCGATCCATTCCTTGTCCTTCATGCCCATCCCTAACTACTAGTCCATCCAAGCCATGTGGGGTTCTTTGTTCTGCAGTCCAACTGCTTTCACCCGGTTCATTTCGTGGCTTCTCTTGCGTCCATGGAATCTGAGCAGTGTCATGGTACACTATGATCAAGTCAATGAATTTTATGAAAACATCCTTTGATTATGTCTCCATCCTCGGTTGTTAGTCCCTGCAAGCATGCAATTGTGCTCCATACTTATCACTCAAAAACGTGTACCCTTTTCTCTTTTCCTTCTTTGTTCCACACCGTATTTCTTCCAACAATCCTTCAATACCTGGCGGTATTCTTCTATGAACGAGTGATCAATTCGTCCTTGTTTCTATGTTCGTTGTTGTTCTTGTATTGCTAACGTTCCTAAACAATCTTGATTGTTTATAACCGGTATTCTTTTCAAAGTCTACCCAAGCAACGCCTTTTCAAAAAACTTTTATGCGCTTCTTCTTTTCCTTCTTAATACCCGACGGTATTAATTCCCCAACGTCTAAACAAAATGGTTTCTTTTGTTTGTCGTTCTGCTGTTGCTTGTTTCCTTCACGTGCGTTGTACCACAATACCTCTAGTTCTTTCTTTATGTCGATTTGAAACAACTCGTGCCCTAGACAACTTTGTTTGTCTCGGCTTTTGAATCTTGAGTGATGATCAAAATCATGAATTGTTGTTGTTTGATCCCTTCGGCTCTGATACCATATTGGTATTTACAGGTTCTAATCGTTGGATTTCCAGGATCAATAATAATCAAACAAGCATCATGTATGCATCATCATCAAGAATAATAAGAACAAGAGAATGGGTTGAATGATTATGATATATTAATAACGAAGGGTTAACCTTCATGTTTATAGGATCCTATTCTATATATACTACATGAAACGGTACCAATGAACATCCAAATGTTGTGTTGTTTGGGTTGTAACCGTTTCCTAATAACTACCCTAACTACCTACAAACGGGCCTGTTTTGGTTAACAGGTTTTGACCCATTTTACATACATACTAAACTAACCCAAATACAATAACGTATTTCATTCTAACTATAGTCTTAAACTTAAATAGATAAACATTTGATCTAACAACATTAAAAGGCTAACATTGCAACCACCAATCCAAAGCAATGAGTTCTCAGTTGTGGTCCCCCATGTGGGAAACAAGAAAGATAGAACGTCGTGTTTTGCTAGTTGGGCGCGAGAAGCACTGTAGTTTTCGTAGTGAGTGATGATTTTTTTTTGTTATGAGTTGGTGGTAGTCGATATCGATTGGGTAGTTAGTGAGTGCTTGGACCAATTCATCGTGATCGAGCCTCTGTTGAGCCATCCAGTTCTGATAGCAGCATTGGAAATGCTAGTGTACTGTCACTTGTTCAGCCATGTTTAATTTGGTAATTAAGGGTGTAATATTATTTGATCAAAATCATATGGGTGTACATGCACCATTATTTACTGTATATAGCAACATATAAATAGCCTATGATGAAGAAGTGGATAAATATATCGACCACAAGTGGGAGAATATGCCAAAGAGGAATATATATCCAAGACAAATTGAAATGTTTGACAAAGTGAGATGCAAGCACGTATGGTTAACAAGATTATTAAACATAATCATAAAGAGTTTATCAGAGAGTAAACATGATTATAATATGTCCACTTTAACGCACGTCATGTTTGGATTCCTTTGGAGAATATGTGGTTCACTGCAAAGAGCTCCCGGGCTTCAAGTACAGACGCAATATGGTTAGGGATGTCCTTTTTAACGTTTGTAGGAGTGTTGTGATCTCCACCAAGAAAGAAGCACATGTGAACTTTTTGACTGACCCGTTGGATGGAAGATCCACACTCAGACAAGCAGACGTTTTGGTCTTTGGATGAGTTGGAGGGAAACATGTGTATGTAGATCTAACTTGGGTATCTCCTCTCATGGGTTTGAGTAGTCCGGGTTTTACAGTAGGACATGCTGCTTTGAAAGCCGCTTTGTACAAAGTGGCAAAACACGAGAAAGCGTGCATTGAAAATCAACTTATTTTTATTCCTTTCGCGTTTGATACTTTTGGTTTCCTAGCACCTATTCAACAGAGTCCAACGAGTTATGCATAGAGATGTTATGACACCTAGATTCGTAGATGTAGTTTTCAAAAGAATTAGTTTTGCAATTTAAAAAGGGCTAGCAGCGCAGCTTGTTTCCCGTTTGCCTAACATCTCTACGTGAATCCAAAATTTTAATATACATATAAACTCTTGATCCAATATAACAAATTAAGAGAATTCGTAAAATACCTAAAGGTATTTTCAAAACGTAAACAATATTGGCAACCGAAATTGCAACTAATTAGTTATGCCAGAGGTAGCAAAACGGGCGGGCCGGGCGGGCACGGGCTAGAACGGGCATGGGGCTAAACGGGCACGGGCCAAACGGGCACATGTTATACAAATTGTTTTATAAAAGACCTAAAATAACAAAATAAATTCCTTAAACGTAATACCTCTTTTATATTTAAAAATTAAATATATTATATATATAAGTTTTTCTTCAAAAACGATTATAATGTTTTTCAATTGAAAGAAAAATATGTGTCCATTAGTGCCAAGTGCTACAATGAAAACTCGGCTGCAACTAGCTAGCAGGATCAAAGAACTGTGTAATGAGACACTCTTAAAAAATGTCCATGCATATAATTTCTAACGCGCATGGTTTCTAAGTTTCGGCCAAAATCGGCAAAGCAAAAGAACAAATTTCACGATTTGCTCTTAATATTATGAACGAGTCGCTCTTAGCGAACTTTGATCTATATTTAGAGTTTCTCTTCACTTCTTTGATCCAAAATTTATCCAAATTTTGTTTTTAGATAATACATTTATTTTTTCATTAGCAATGCACACTTTTTGTCTACTAAACACACGGAGTACCTTGCCCTTCCCACAAACAATTTGACGCTACTGCAATGCAATCTCTTTTTTGGGTAAAACGTCAACGACCCGGTAAATATATTACTCCAAAAAGCATTTAAGTATAACGGATATGGTTGAATCCCATATCTCAGCCCGTTACATAGGCGAAAAGCTTAAATAACAAGATACTTCCTATTTTCTAAACAAGAAAACAAAACCACTAACCACATGATAACAAAAGACTCTGACAAAAATATAAACAACTTCCTACGACCTTAGAGATTAAAGCCATAAATGGCATTAAGAGCATCCAAATTCTCTGAAAGATCATAAATTTGCTTCGAATAATCATCATAGTCATCAAACTCATCTTCACGCTCATGACCACCACCAAAAGATTTGCTGATTCGTCGAACGTGTTAAGAACCTCATCATCATCACTATCAGAAACTACAACCTCACCCACTTTTGAAAATGGGTTAGCCCTCTTAGTGAAAGAGGTAGACGGAACAGGATGACCATCATCATCCACAAGAGTAGCTTTCCCATCAATAAGTAACTTTTCAAGCTTACCAATTTTCTCAACTATAGGAGTAGAACCAACTTCCTTTGTTCCCATTGAATCACTCACAAGCGGTTCTTGTGATGTAGTACCAGTCTTAATCGACTCATCCTCATTAACTTCCATTGTACGGCCAACATCCACATCCTTGTTGGTGTCATTAGTAGGAATACCAAAATCATCTGTATCATCCATATTAAGCGCATCAAACTAATTGGATGTAGTGATCTTCATTCCACTTATACTAGCCACATCAGAAGCATTCTTCTTAGTAACAGAAACTTTTTTAGGTTCAGGAGGAGTCTTTTTGGGTTGGTAATGAAACTGCTTACCTACAACAGGTTTAGTAAGTCCTCCTTGACCCGGATTTGTTGAACCAACTTGCTTTCCCTTCTTCTTAGTGTTGACAGTCTTGAAACCATCATTAACATTCGTAGTAGGTTGGGCAGGAGGCACAACAACTTTAGGACAATCCACCAAATTATGACCAAAAACCTTACACTTATCACATCGAGGCGGTTTTCACTCATATTCAACACGAATCATCTCAATCATCAAACCCGTACCATCAAGTAAAGGTATCTCAACAGTGAGGATGTCCCGAAGCACCTCATCCGATTTCACTTCAATCATACACCTAGCAAAACTACTACGACCCCAGGATTCCCTGCACATTTGACTAGTAAAAGCATCTAACCTTTTGGGCATACCAATTGAAAGAAAAATATGTGTCCATTAGTGCCAATTTAACATTTCAATGGGCTAAATATGCCATTAGAAAAAAGAAAAATATGTGCCCATTAAAATGTTCTAGATCAATATTAAATTTCAAATTCCCATACTAAAAAGATGTAGCATATAAACATGATGGAATTTTTTATTTTTTATTATTTTTTTAAGGTTTCTAAATCCAGTAAATTTTATTACTCTATAATCACTTAATCTGCAAGCGGGTTTGAGCCAATCAACCAAACATAATATTGTCTAATACTCTCGCAATTTGAGCGGAGAAATTACGAAAATTCGAATTGAAAAATTAAAAAAAAAAATTAAAAAAAAAAATTAAAAAAAATCTAGTTATCTTGATTAAATAAAAAGTTCAAGACTTTGATAGCACCCAATCGTGACGGATAAACATAATAACAAAGAGAATGACTTTCTTTGTTGGCGACTATCCGGGCTTATAACAGAGCGTAACGGTTCATCCGACTGGTGCATGGAGGCGGCGATTCCGGTATCATTTTTTTCATAATTTAATTACAAATCCACGGCCGCTAATAGAGTCAGTTGCCTTTAAGGGGTTTAAGAGTATAAGCAAAACAATGAGCCATATTTATTTATAAAAAGTGACTGCTTGTTATAGCACATGGCGGAGGATACAGTGGAAATTCCGGTATGATTTTGTTTGTAATTTCAATACGAAGCTAATGGCGTTGACGACGTAAGTTAACTCATGGTAGTTTTGGAGTTAAAGTCGAAACAATAGGTTGCTTCTTTAAGATTGGGGATAAACGGCGACGACTAAAGTTTGACTTGGTGGTATAGAATCGAGACTTTATTTTCAGAACCAATATAAATGCGCGAAGGCTCCTCTAGACCAATTATAATTTTTTCAATATTAAAGATTTTTGTTTAATCCAAAGGGTATGATAGTATGTCACACTAATTAACCTTGAAACATATATGGTACATTATGATTAAATGAGTCAAAATGTATAAGTTTTAGAATGTCAAATCGGGTCAACTGATTTGGTCAGACCGACCCGAAGCAACTTTTACCAAATTTATTAAAAAAAGTGTGTTACATACGACTATAAATCTATAATTGTTGAAGTGGAGCATTGGTTTTCCTCCGTATATGCATAAAAGTCCCATTAAAACACACACACATAAAATCATAGAATAACACGCCCAAGACATCACATGCAAGTTCCCAAACACGAAAATGTGGTACGTCGACCCTCTTTCTCACAGTGCTCAAGAACAAGCGACATGAGATAATAAGAGTAAAAGGTAACCACCCCCATAACCGTCAAGCAAAGGAATGCAAGGCCCGATCCCAGTCCTCTAAACGCATACGGCAAAGTCAGTAGTAGGTCCCACTATTGCATTAGTCAGGAGAAAACCCGCATGATAGTATGATACCACTCACCTACAATACAACAAAAAACAAAAATCAAAGCATGAAATTTATGACCCAGGTTGTAAACACGTATGTACCTGGGTCCAACAGTCCGGAGAATCGATCCATGTACGTGACCATGATTAGATCCAGTGGCGGATCCAGGATTTGAGAGTGTGTGTGGCACGATTCTCGGCTCGCTTTGCTTCGCGAATATTTGTAAATTTTAATTTTTCATTTGTCAAAGCAAAACTAGTTTTTTTGTTTTTCGGTTTATCTTTCAATCCATGAAATTTAAACATATAGCATAAAATTAATATACATATTTTTAATCGTAAATAAAACAAGACAGATTATGATACTTTATAAATAAAAATGAAGGGCAAAGGTAAGCTAGCTTAAACCATATATTAAATTGACTAAATGAGCCTATTGATCAAATAGAAACTTGCTAATCTCGTCATCATTTGAATAAAAAGTTGAAAGCAGGTTGCGAATTTCAAGTCCTAGCGGAAAACGTAGTTATGTTTTGTGAAACATAGGCTTTAATTTAACTTTAAAGATTTTGACACACAAATTTAAATAAAAGACCTGACTTGAAGATTAACTATAAAAACAAGAACTGAATTAGAACTTCTAAAAAATAAAAGAGCTAAAAGACAAATAAAAGAATAAGGCCCCACATACAAAGTACAACCTCTCTCACTACTTGGGGTCATCTTCCCCAACCAAACCCAGTAAAGTGCAGTCCGAAACTTATTTTTTATGTTATAAAAACATTATATTCTTCATCTAGATCTTAGTAACAACTAACGAGATTAAATCTTTCTTCTTCTTTTTCTAAAAACAAACTTCAAAACATAGTTGATAGTTCTCTCAAAAATAGGTGTAGCACTTTTAAAAAACCAAAAAAAATAACAAAAAACTACACTTCGTCGGCCGAAACCGTATGTGGCCCGTGCCACAGGTAGCTCGGGCGTAGCTCCGCCCCTGATTAGATCTTTATACCACCCACAGGTTGTAGACCATAGCAGTTTTGCTCCGACCATAGTAGTAAATGGTGGATTTTTCAGCGGGTTTGTGATGAAGAAACAGAATGGCGGCCACTGTCAGATCTTGAAGAAAGGATATAGACGTGTGAATATGTAACCGATTCTTCCTATATTTAGGCACTTCCTATATTTAGAGATTGCATTGAAGCAGCAGCAAACTGTATTTTGCATATTGACGACCTCACAAACCATTTTTAAGAACCATTTTCATGACTTATAACTAATTTTGACCCATTTTTCATGACAAATAGCCCTTTATTTCTTAAGTCTCATATTCAACTTGTTCAATACCATAATCAAACGTTTTCATAAACCACAAGTCCCGTGTTAACTCAAATAGGCCTAAAAGAATGTTTAGTTAAACGACACTTTAAAACACTACATAATCGTTAAACTTTTACTATAACGATTCACTCAATCACTATAAGTCTTATGTACAACGTTATAATCAAGTTAACAACTTCACAAAGACTTGTACACTCT
>JARVZY010007500.1:0-23013 GCA_030686995.1 Artemisia argyi | reverse complement strand
CAAACCTCATGAGGAGAACTACACTACCCACGATCTAGAACTAGGAGCGGTAGTATTCGCTCTTAAGATATGGAGACATTACCTTTATGGAACCAAGTGTACGGTTTTCACTGATCACAAGAGCCTCCAACACATTTTTGATCAAAAGGAGTTGAACATGAGACAACGCCGTTGGTTGGAGTTTCTGAGTGACTATGATTGTGAGATTCGTTATCATCCTGGAAAGGCAAATGTTGTAGTAGATGCCTTGAGCCGAAAGGAACGAATTAGACCCCTTAGAGTCAGATCTTTGGGAATGACAATCAGATCGCCTCTACCGACTCAAATCCTTGAAGTGCAAGCTGAGGCACTTAAGGAAGAAAACAAACCAAATGAAAGGATTTATGGCATACCTGAGAGCAAGAATGGATTTGTAAAGAAACCAGATGGAAGGTTGTGTTTCAAGGATAGGAATTGGATTCCACTGTATGGAGGATTGCGAGACCTCATCATGCATGAATCCCACAAGTCTAAATATTCCATTCATCCCGGTTCAGACAAGATGTACCAGGACCTTAAGAAGTTGTATTGGTTGCCAAACATGAAAGCTGGCATTGCAGAGTATGTCGGTAAATGTTTGACCTGCTCAAGAGTAAAGGCTGGGCATCAAAAGCCATCCGGTTTATTGATTCAACTAGAGCTACCAATGTGGAAATGGGAAAGGATCACAATGGATTTCATTACAAAACTAGCTAAGACATCGAGTGGATTTGAAACCATATGGGTTATCGTTGATCGTCTCACGAAATCAGCGCATTTTTACTGATCAAGGAAAATGATGAGATGAGCACTCTTGCTCATTTATACCTGAAAGAGATAGTTTCACGGCATGGAGTGCCGATTTCTATTATCTCTGACCGAGACAACCGTTTCACGTCTAACTTTTGGCAATCTTTACAGAAAGCCCTGGGAACTAAGTTAGATATGAGTACCGGTTACCATCCACAGACTGATGGTTAAAGTGAAAGGACTATTCAGACCCTTGAGGACATGCTTCGGGCATGTGTGATCGATTTTGGAAAAGACTGGGATAAGCATTTACCGCTAGCAGAATTCTCTTATAACAACAGTTACCACGCCAGTATCAAAGCCGCACCGTTCGAAGCACTTTATGGAAGAAAGTGTCGTTCACCAGTTTGTTGGGCTGAGATTGGAGATGTTCAGATCTCAGGTCCCGAATTAATTCTTGAAACCATCGAGAAAATTGTGCAAATTAGGAAATGTTTGCAAGCCGCCCGAGACCGGCAAAAGAGTTATGCCGATTTAAGGAGAAAACCAATGGAATTCCAAATCTGAGACATGGTAATGCTTAAGGTATCACCCTGGAAAGGAATGATTAGGTTTGGAAAACGAGGAAAATTAAACCCGCGTTATGTTGGACCATTCAAGATCCTTGAGAGGATTGGTCTCGTTGCTTATAAACTTGAATTACCTGAAGAGCTTAGTAGGGTACACGAAACCTTTCACGTATCGAATCTGAAGAAATGTTTATCGGATGAAACCCTAGTCATCCCATTGAAGGAAATCCGAGTTGACGATAAGTTGAACTTTATTGAGGAACCCGTCGAGATTATGCATAGAGAAGTCAAGCGACTTAAACAGAGCCGCATTCCCATTATGAAGGTGAGATGGAACTCTCGTAGAGGACCTGAATTCACTTGGGAACGCGAGGATCAAATTCGTGCCAGATATCCTCATTTGTTCGATAACTCAACCCCAAACATTGATTCAACTTTGGATTCAGGACGAATCCAGTCTAACGAGCAGGTACTGTAATACCTCGTAAAATCCCATGTCATTTAGTAATGCTTATCACTGAACGATTTTCCATATAACTGATCACTAGGCCATTTTTGCGGGCCAATTTAAAATTTTCGTTGCTATGAATTATTATTTTATTTCCGAGATATGTGTTTGGTCACTACTGAATTACCGAGAAACTAGATGTGACTAGAATAGCTTCCACTTGCGAAACAGAACCTAATACCGACCTAGTGATATATATATATATATATATATATATATATATATATATATATATATATATATATTATATGAACGAAACTAAAATTAACTGCTAGTACCACCGAGATATTTTTCGTATTCTACTTCTGAGTAAACCGCGACATATTATTTTCTCAGAACGTTTAATCACTCAATTTATTTATATACTTGGGCCTTGATACTTACAAGCCCACACATCGCGCATAATTCCTTTTCTTTTGGACTGGGCCGATGCACCGTACGCAAGCCCAACACCCCTTTTCTCTTTGCTTTCTTTCTTGGACCAATCACAAGCCCAACTTCCTTCTCTTTTTCTTTCTCTTTGGGCCAAACCACAAGCCCAAGATGGCTTTTGTTTTTCTTTTCTGTTGGACCACTGCCGAGACCAAACCAATACACCTTAGTCATTCGTTTTGCAACTTATACAAATATAACAAGATTACATTCCTTGTGTCCCAAAACTCGACACCACCACTTTCTTTTTCTTCTTTGCATGTAGAGATCACCAATAACCAACACAAAGCCACCCTATCTTCCTAAGCTAAAAACATAAAGAAATATTTAGTCCTAAGCTTTGTACAAAAAGATTATTAACCATTGGATCTTATGTTTCTTAATCCCCAACCAAGGTCACATGAAACCTTTATCTCCTTTTGAATATTGTTATATTACAACAAGCTTTTGTAAACCTTTTTCAACCTATGCATAAACAAATCAAAAGCCTCATAATAGCTACCAAGACTTCCTTACATCGACAATACTAAACCATGAAGGACTAGACATACTTGTTACTACTCGATTGACACCTCAAGATTATGTACAACAAGCTCACATGTTAGCACCTAATCACTCTTGTCCTTCCCCTTATAAATACATTTACTACTCATTACACTCCTCACCAACTCTCAAACAAAGTACCTATACTCTTTTCTTTTGCACACTGTCGAGAAGCAAGGAAACCACACAAGGCATTTGGGTCATTCTTTCTAAGACTTTGGGTTGATATTGAAATCGTGGGGTTATTGTTTTGCATAAGGGTACAAGTCACGTTCGTTGTCCCTCTCGTACCATTCTCATTCGAATCTCTTCACCACCCTTGAGGTGTTGTAAGTTAACTTAACCCAATTTCAATACTCTTTGCTTTCATGTTCATTGTCATGCATACCATACACGTCTCGTTACATTTAAGAACTTAAAACATGAAATCTCTACTTATAACTTATCACACGACACACACTAGAAAGGGTCACGCATTTCATTATTTTTACATTCAACGTGTATATATTTTTCGTCAACTCAATTCTTCGAACCAAACTAATATAAGATCGACAAACATGCAAGGAATGTAATGTGTAACGCTAGCTTATCTCGACCTAAACCTAAGCTCAGTCGAGCACCACTTCTAATATTTTTTTCAAAACTAAATCTTGACTTGGGCTAACGAGCCCATGACTATTTTTCCTAGAACAAAAATTCGCGAAACAGAAAACATGAGAACTCAAAATGTTTTTGTTTTAAAAACCGTATTTTGTTACTTTTCATAAGCTAAAACATTAACTTTTATAAATATAAAAGTTCACTTTTTTTCAAAACTTAACTTTGGACTATTTTTGCAAAATTTATCGTTAAGGGACTAAAAGTGTCAAAACGTGGAAACTTTCGGACTAAAAATGAAATAGTAATTTTTTAATAAAAGACAAGGGTATAAACTGCCATTTTGAGAAAGATAAGTGTAAATGTGTAAAAGTACCATTTTGGACTAAAAATGTAATTATTTTTGACGTAAGGGTTAAAGTGTAACTTTTGACATACTTGAAGGTTTTATTTTCCATAAACATAATAACTTTTAATTACTAAATTATTTTACTTAATATATTTCTTTTACAAAAATATATTAATAATCTATTAACTAAAAATATTTAAATTAAATATTTTTACTTATATAGTACGATAACGTTATACATAAATAATACTTAATATTATAAATTACTTTTGAACTTGAGACATATTAAAACGAGTAATCCGACGTTACTACATCTGAAGATACCGCATTCGTCATTTACACATCGAGATCATTAAACCGGTAATAACATATATATATCACGTTAATTTAGGTCGCGGGTCAGGAGCTATTCACTGCTATTCATAACTGTTTATAGTTCTCACTTGAGCACTAGCTAAATTCTACATTACCGAGGTGAGTTTATAGTCCCACTTTTTATACTGTTTTATAAACCCCGTGGGGAGATACATGCGACGAACCGAACACAAGTATTTTTAGTATGCGATTATTTTCCTGATATTGCCTAAGTTACCATATGCTGAAAGACCCTCTTTCACGAACCTTAATCACTTGCGAGTGAGCACGAAATATAGTTAATAGATCTATTGGGACCGGCAACCCACCTAAGGCAATTCAGATTGTTTTCAGGAGGTGGGCTATATTCGTACTTTTGGGGAATCTAGCATAGTTTCCTTTGAGGGCACCTTTGTCAACTACATCCTTCGTGGAGTAGGTGATTACATACATGACTGTCAAGGCTTGCGTATCGTGAAACCTCAGGAGCAATATCATATGTATAGATTAATTTTTATGCATATTCATTACCGAGCTACTCCGCGAGCACGTTGTTTTCAAACTGTTATCTTATGTTCAAACTACTACATAACTTAAACTACTATGGATTCACTCAACCTTTGTGTTGACATTTTTAGCATGTTTATCTCAGGGAATTAGCGGCATGATGACACGGAGCTGGCAAAAGGGCATGGGACCTCCCTTTTACATTAAATAACTTATCATTCATTTCAAACTCACTACATCTTTTGAAAGCATTCTCTCTATGAAAATGTTTTGTACTCTGAATATTTGAGTTTTCATTGAATGATATAAACTCTATCTTTTGAACTATGAGTTTGACTATGATTCAATTACGTAATTACCCCGATTAAGTCTTCCGCTGTGTTCTAAAATTTTCGGGGTGTTATAGTTACTGTGACTATCTAAAGTGGTACCGTCGGGTTCCAATAATAAGTTTATGGAGGATGGAGAGTGTTTGGTTGAATCCGATTCAGATTTAGATTCCGTAATTCTTTAATCTTGGAGGAGTTTGCATGGTGTTTCATAGCCTTTGGCAACATTTGTGTAATTGTGTTGTGATTGACTCGGGTTGTTATTGGAGTTGTCTCGGGTCGTTTAGGATGGTTCTAAGAGCAAGGCTGTCTCCCTTTAACTCAACATGAGACAACCCAGAACATTTATAACGGGACAGCGTCAGAGATCTCTTGCGCGATACGAAACCCTAAGACACGGTGACCTGACAGCACCCGAGGCTAAAACCTGACGCCGTCAGACTTGTATGTCTATATATATTTTTCGATTTTCATTCATTAAAAGTGTGGAACATTTTAGCAAGAAACCCTAGACGAATTTCATAGCTACATTAGGATTTTCAAGCCTTTTTTTCTTTCATGTTTAATTAAAGATAAGTCTTCCTTTTAATCATTCAATATGTCTATTTGTTGTTTGATTGATTGTTATTCTTTTCTTTTCTTTAACATGCTAGCTTAGATTTATTAGTGTTTGCTTAGATCTAATGAAATTGTAACACCCCCAAAATGCCGCAGTGGAATACTGTGTCACTTGGGGTGCTACTTCATAATACAAAGTACAAGTTATAGAAAACAACCTCTAAATGAGACGTTTTGAAAAGTTACCATTCGATTAATGAATTCAAAGTTACAAACATGAGATTCCAAAGTATGATACATAAATGTATACAAAATGTTTTGAATGGTAAATGATAAAAACATAAGTCTTCAGAATATGCAGCTTGACTCTATGTTCCATTCACTAGCTATCGCCTTACTAACCTGAGACAAACAAGCTAAAGTGTCAACACAATGGTTGGTGAGTTCATAGAGTTTGTCTTAAAACAGTTAAAAAGTCTTTAAAGAATGTTCACACAGCAAAGGCATTGTGAATCCACTCAGTTGCAAGTCCCGCCCATAACAACACTTGCAACCTGTGTGTTCACAACCCACTACTAAAGTATATAGTATGATTAAGACATGTATAAGTTCATCACAACAATTAAGCAACTAGTGTAATACCCGTGCGTTGCACGGGTCTCACGTAAAAAATCATTTAGTTTTCTTTATGACAACCTTGTACTTAATCTTTAAATAACTTATATGATCTTTCAAGAGATGATGAGTGTGTAAATACTCATCATTTTATACCCATTTAGACTGCGAAAATGACCAAAAACTAACCAAATATTCCAAGTATATCGTGTTTTTGTGTTTATGCATGTGCAGGTACGGATATTTTGAAAGTGGACAAAAAAAATAAAGAAAACCCGACAAAAATCGAGCACGAGATTGGAAAGAGCACGAAATTACGGGATCAATGATAATTTTATTTGGAGCTTATTCAATGATATATCAAACTTAAGTGAAAGCCAATTAAAGCCCGAAGTTAAGCTCAAGAATTATTAAGCTTGGCCCAATGATATTTATAGCCCACAAAGCCTAATGGCCAACAAGCCTAGCAAGCCACACAAACTCAACCCAACTTGGCCCAATGAAAACTACACAACTACACAGGTCCAGCGAAACTAATATTTCGTATATGCACTTTTTGTTTTGTCGTTGACCACATTTTAAAACATGTAACTATAAAAAAAAAAAAAAAAAAAAAAAAAAAAAGAAGAAAAAAAAAATAGAGAAAAATGATGCTCTATCTCCATCCATCTCATGCCCACTATCTCATCCAACAAATCAAAGTGCGCCACTTGGCATCTTGGGAGTGCTCATCTTATTTTGGTTCCAAATTTTACACCCTCCGTCCCTTATTAAATGTCCTGTTTGAATTTTCAAAGTCTTTCTTTTTCAACTTTGACCTTAAATATTTTTGTTTTTGTAATATAATATTTGATACAAAATATATGAATGGATTAAGTTTTAAATGTATTTTCATTGCATATAATTTTTATCAAATACTATATAACACAAGTAAAAATATTCAAGGTCAAAGTTGATAAATAAAGACTTGAAAAGTCAAACATGGACATTTAATAAGGGACGGAGGGAGTACATGAGAATATAGAAAGAGGAAGTACATCAACAAAAAGGGGACCATCTATCATATTTTTTTCGTTCTTTCTTTTTTTTTTTCTTTAGATCAGATTAGTTTTTAATTTAGTGTTAATCTTTTAACTATGTAATGATTTAATGCAAGGTTTTAATCATTATTATTTTATGTATATGATATATTAATTTCAAGCTTTAAAGTTTATGTTTTAGTTAATCACTTTTTACCCATTTAATCTTTACTTTACCTTCTCTAATCAACTTTTTATAAAATTTTCTAATATGAAATTAGAGGAGACGGTCGGTTTTGCAGTCACACCAAACGCATCTCAACTTGCAACAAATGTTCTATCTCAATTTTGTTATTATTTAAATCTTAGCTTTTAGTTCAATCTTTAATATATCAATTTCATTCAAGTTGTAGTTGATTTTTTAATCCGTATGAAATTACTTTTAGTCAACTTTGTAGTCACTCTGTTTTCAAATCTTGTAGTTAACCAATTTACAAGTGTACTTCATTGAATATAAAAGTAGTCATACTTTATTTTGATAGGATTTAATTAATGCTTTTGTCATCATTTACAAATGACCTATTAATCACTTATTGTTTCATAGTATTTGCTAAATTTTGTTTTCATACGAAGCAATTTTTCATTTTATTTTGTTGGTAGGTCTAATATTTATATTAAGCTCTTTATTTTCGTAAACAAAATTAGGTACTTGTTATCAAATCTTTTATTAATTACGCTTTGGAAATTTAAATTTCTAAGATGTCATTACTGTTTTGTATTTAAACTTTTGTTTCAAAAATAGTAACTAGTTGAGATCTAGATGTTACTAGAGGTGGTTAGAGGGTAATATATGAGTATCATTTCGAAGCTTATGGAATGGGTCTCATCTCGCCGTCTTTATATTTTTCATCTCATTTGGTTATCTCTTATCCTTTTACCTTTTTATTTTTATTATATTTATTGCCATGTTTAGCTTATTAGTTATTATTGTTGATTTATTTATTGCTTGTAGTGTAGTTTTTATTATATGCGAGTAGTTTATTTATGTTAGTTTAGAAATATGTTTATTATTGTTGGATTAATTGTTATTGTTAGTTTAGTAGTCATGAGTAGTGAGTAGATTTTTTATATATTTGTTGAGTAGACTATTCCGTGAATTGAGTGTGGTTTTATAAAAGTTAGAAAATATATTGATTAGTAATTTTTAAGTTACTTAGATTAAAATTTTGGTTGTTTGAGCGGGCAAAAGCCGTGAAAATAGTTGGGTTTTAATTTATATATTGATATCTCTTTATGAAAAAGTTGTTTTCAAAATAAACCAACGTTGTGAGAAAATATTTATTCGTAAAAGATATTAATTCATCAATTAGAGAACTTAATTGAAATAATAAACCACGTTTAAGGATCGTGATAATTTGCTTAACAAGTATATCTTTTTATCATATATTTCTTAGTTGCTTGCTTAGTATAATCTAGTTTATTATTTATAGCCGTTGTTTTTTATCGTTAACTTTATATTATTTACTTGCTATTAGTGTTATTATTGTCTTTACTTTAATCATTTAGTTTTAAGCTTTGTAGTTTTGCTTTATTAATCTAGTTTTTATCGCTTAAAATAGTTTTTAATATTTTACTTTAAAACCAATCAAAAACAAAAATTCCTTTTTCTATTCATTCCACCCGATCACAAATCCGTTTGAATACCATTCACACCTCGTCGGGACATAATGACCCGGGGAAACACTATGCTTCCGCGGAGCATTGGTTTTAGACGTTTGACTTGGTTGACCATCACCTGGTCAATTAGGTTGACCGTTCAGAGCCAATCAAGAGACTTATAAAAAATCATTTTAATTTAACAAAGTAAACATATAAGTGAAAGTTCAAAGTAGAATATGCATGATTGAAGTTCAAAGTAGCCAACGTAAGACCATTACTAGTCATCAATGTAAACATGAAGTTCAAAATTGAAAATATAAGTTTTAGCATGCATATAAAAGACTAAAAGCGAGCAACTCAAGCATCATCAACATCAATCTTGTCTGGTTGAGGCTCACTAACCACATCCTCACCAACTCCAGTCTCATCAACTTGATTGTCCTCGACATTAGTATCCTCAACTTCAACATCATCAGAAGTGTTGATCTCAGTCTGTATGTCGTCTTCTGCACTAAAGGAGGAACTTACAATTGTGTTCACACCAATATCACGTGCAACCACATATTGAACTTCAACATGTAGCGAATCTTTAGTTTCACAAACATGGCCCCACATAAGCTCATCCATAAGTTTTTCTTCATCATCGGTTGTAGTTGATCCCATGTTGTTATCATCAGTAACATAATCATCCATGTTAAAATCATTTAGCGAAGACGGTATATTTTCATCCGAGTAAACCATAGTTTTTGTTGAACTTGAAGAACTCCCGGAATGTTTATTCAATGCATTAAGATCATCACCATAATACTTTGTAACTGTATACCTACGTACATATGTAGGCGCAAGATTATAACTATCAATCTTGATTCCAAGAACAACCCACTTAGCAATGAGGCTATCAATAAAGTAATCCACTATCCATTCAGGGTTTCCGGCACCCTAAATTAAAACGATGTTTATTAAGTTTCAATTTGATAAATACGTATTAGTTGAATGTGTAAACTAATAAGTAACTCACCTCCTTTATACTTTTGGTAATCAACTCGTCCACAGTATGGCCTAGAAGCAAAGTGGCATCAGTGTTAAAAAGTACGCAGTTCATTTCTTCGTTGTCATCTTGAATTGCTATGACTAACTTGTACCTATAAAAAAATGTTAGTAATAAAAAATGGTGCCTTTAAACCGGAAATATATAACTTACGTTTGACGTGGGTTCGCGACAATTTGTTTGCATGCATCACAATAATACCGATCTCCTTCTTCTTTTACCTTCTAAAAGCACTTGGTACATTGTATAAACTTCCAGTCATGATTCAGGTCGATACCGATCACCATTCCATATACAATGAACCTTGTTCCCTAATAACAACATCTCAAAATTATTAGGAGTATTAAGAGCATAAACCATAGACATGATCCATATGAATAGCATTAAGTAAATTACCACATCAACGCCATCAGTTAGGCGCTTATAAATTTCCGGCATAGGTGTTACTTTCAACTCCTCGGTCTTAAGATGCGGAGATGTAAAGATGACCGGATGAATAGGCCTATAAAACAACAACTTAAAAGTGATAAGTAGTATGAAAAAAATTATCAAAATAACCCAATACATGTGCGTTAAACATCACCTGTTTGCATATGCAACAGCCTCAACAATCGGAAGGTTAATATGGAATTGTGTTGACACAGTCGTCGTCAGTTGCGGTGCACCTAATATGTTACAATTTGAGTATAAGTTAGAATATAAGTATATTTATACAGTAGCAACCGAATAGTATATATGTATATTGAAAATGCAAACCTCCATATGGTCCGACTTTGCAACACGTCAAGACGACCACAATATTGGTATCTTTCATAGAATTGATCAAGCTGTCTTCGTACATCAAAGCCATCTTCCCCCACAACGAAATGTTGAGTTTCACATCACTGTATTAGTTTTCAAAAGCTCAAAAGGATGAGATATGATTGCAATCAGAAAAGTCCAAATTACTAACAGCCTAAATTTGGTATCTTTCAACATGTTCAATACAGTTGAAGCATACCTTTTCACTATAATCAGACAAATTCAAAGAAACTCAAGTGTGTCATTGCTTTATTTTCGTAATTTAAAACATACAAAGGCCCTACTTTATGTTCCTTATTTATTACTTAGCTCGTTTTGAGTACCCTCTTTTGACTAATACCACAAAACCATTATTTATTTCATGTGACTAATAAACATTTCATTTGAGTACCCTCTTTTGACCCCAACAAAAATACGACATACATGCATGATATCTTATTTTTAATCTTAGCTCGTTTAATGTGTTATCAATAGGTTATAGTCCAAAAATAAGATGTTTCACATGTGAAGATTTTATGATTTCATGTGCAATTCCATTTATTATATCATACGAGATGCATGCATTTCTTATCTTTGTTAGCTCATGAATATGTCAGGTTCATACATGTTTTATTTCTTTAAGTTTTACAAACAGATCTTAAGACCTACAATACATATCATATGAATGTTCAAAACCTTACTAATAATACTTCACAATTTGAAATTCAATAATTACGCATCAGGTAAGATCGTATAATATGTTTAGACCCCAAGATTTACAGTCTCATGTTTCATGCTACGTATATATATATATATGCATATGTCAACATGATCGTATAATATGCTTTACTCACAATTATAAGAAAAAATACCTCAAATCAACAATGACGATTTTCCGGAGTTGTGGGTTACAACCTTGGTTCTTTCCAACTTTGTCTTGTAGAGGACCCCATTCTCGAAGAACTCCTATGACATCTACAAAGGCAAAAAGTTCAAGACTTACCGCATCAAGAAAGAAATTATAACTAAAAATGAATATAGTAATATTCCCACCTATCAAATATACCTGATTACCATAACGATTAGTGAGGCTTCCGAATGGCATAAATGCAAACACATATCTATCGAACAACTCCGGTTGAATCCGTGAAGGGTCGGTGGTAGTCGTGAAACAAAATTCCACATAACAATTGCGATCCAAAGGCCTGTAGATGATTCTTTCATAATCAAGCACAACGAAATTGTGGATCTTATACACACAACCCTCTTTTACACGATCTTTGTATTTGTTAATAAGCTTAAAGGGAATCTTTGCATGAATTGAAGAACACTGAAGTTGAAAAGAAAGAAATCAACATTAAAGGTGCAAGAGTTTTAAGCGGACTACATAATAGAATTACAAATATATCTAATTGTCTAGTCTATACTTCTATTTCTGCTTGTAGCATCTTGCTAGTAGCATTGTTTCTTTATATATATTTATCTCTCTATGCCGTTCAAAAAAAAAAAAGATTCATAAATGACTTTACTAACAGTAAGCATACATGAGTTTTGCATAAACATTCTCAGAAAACAAACAGAAAGTATCACTTTATGTGTTGCTTAATGCATTGCCTATATTTGGGTGAATTGGGAACGTTATATAGCAATGCAAAAGCAAAGGTGGTAAAATGGAGAACAAAAAATAATGCAAACCAAGAACCATGCAAAGACCCAAAAAAAAAAAAAAAAAAAAAAAAAAAAAAAGAGAAAAAAGAAAGCTCTAAAGTGCAACCAACGAATGAAAGAAGGGAAGGCATGAGCAACACAAGAAGAAGACACATTCACTACTAAAATCCTCCATTTCCAAACGGCCCGTAAAGAACCTTACAACGGCCCGTTTATAAAGGATTGAATGGTTAAAAGTTAAAACAATACATCCTTATTGTTAAACAATAATCAAATGTTGAAAGTAGAATGGTTAAAAGAATAAATGAGACACGTTTAGTGTTAACAATAAGTATGTTGGCAGTACGTTTAAATATCCTTATTGTGTTTGATTTATGAGTTTATACATATATCAAAATAGTTTATGAACATTCAGACTATAAAGCATCAAGGATTGCCAAGCTGCATATTTTAAGATTTTGACGTAAGTATATGGTGTTTTGTATCCATGTAGCAAAAAGAAAGTGTTGTTGTTACCATTTACTATCTAAGAATGTTATGCAAGAAACTACTACAGTTTAGTATGTTATGCAAACTGCTAATTGGCACTTTTCTAAAATGTAATAGACTTGGTTTTTAAAAAGACCAACATATCTATTGAGAAGGTATTGCAAAACACTGGTGCTCTTTTTAAAGATGGTTTTATTGTATGCCACGTTTTGCGCATACAAATGAATAGAATTTAAAATTTGTAACATTCACTTAAACGTTCATCCAGTAGAATGAGATCAAGAGAAAGAATGCGGTTAGTTGTTGGATTGTAAGCTGTCCAGGCACGTGCAATCATAACATTAATAGTCCATTTGTTAGTGACATTCAGACGCAAGTCACCAACATATTGATAACGGTTGTTCATGGTTGTTCGAGGGTAACTGCAAAGATACACAATATCGTCAGTAGCCAAAGAGCATAAAATATGTAAGTGTTCACACAATTTAACATACCTATAGGTAAATTATAAAAAACCTCCTTGTAAACAATATTTTGTGTTAGATTATCAGCACAATATCCTTTGTTATCAATATAAAAACGAAGACCAGCACGCGATGTTACACGAGATGAAACAACATAAAGTTGTCCGTGAGTAAAGACTGGTTTTTCTAGGTATGCACATACGTGATTAAACGTTTGACCTTGACTCTTGTTTATTGTAATGGCAAAACATACTTTAATAGGAAACTGCCTTCTTATAAATCGGAAAGGCCACGATGAATCAGTAGGTGTCATATCAATCCTACCAATAAATACTTTTTGGCCAATATGACTCCCTGTGATTATTTGAGCCTCAAGAACCTCACGGGTAATTTGGGTAATGATTAAACGTGTGCCGTTTCACAAACCTCTTTGCAATCCTGTGTTACGTAACAATATGACGGGTGCACCGACCTTTAACTCGAGATTGTGGTTTGGGACACCGGAGAACTTCAAAGTGTTAAGAAATTCAGTCGGGTACATTGTTTGCATTTCCTCCAGGTTTTCGGTTGTTGAACAAATCATATCGGCACTATGAAGAATTTGCATCTCACCTGACATACTTTCGAGTACATGAGAGTTAATCGAATCGACGACATCATTTTTTGGGCATAGGATACATCGTTCATTTAGGTAATGCATGTCATGGATTCTGTTTGGGAGATCCGGAAATGTATTTGATACAATAGACTCGATAGGGTTGTCACATACGGGAATGAGAAGGTCATCCGGAATTTCTATCCATGTAGCCTCATCTTCATTATCAATTGCAACGGAAGGAAGCATGCCATCTCCTATGGACAGAAGCCAATTATTAAAATGCCTCATCTCATCTATATGTGCAACATCAAGTGACGGATCAGATAGTCGCATGTTGGTCGTCAAAACAAATACCCTACAATTATCCCATATTACTGATGACTTGTTTACAGCTGAACCGACCACCACAGCCCGTGGTGCATTCGGGATAACCGGTAAAATTTGTCTAAAGTCGCTACCAAGGACCACAACCTTTCCACCAAATACTTGATTCTCAGCATTAGGGTTATCATGCTTGCATATATCCCGGAAGGTTCGAACAACGGCTTCAAATGCATGTCGATGCTGTAAAGGTGCCTCATCCCAGATGATAAGAGATGATTCTCGGATCAAACATGCTAGATCTGACACGACATCAATCCCACAACATGATTCGTTGTCAAGTTCCAGAGGTATACGAAACCTTAAATGTGCGGTTCGACCACCAGGAAGTAACAACGATGCAATGCTAGATGCAGCGACAGATAAAACAATTTTTCCCATGGAACGTATCCACGCGATAATTGTTCTCCACAAGTAAGTTTTCCCTGTACCTCCACTCCCGTACACAAAAAATAATCCGCCATTATTTTCATTAACAGCTAGCATGATATTATCATACACGAATGATTGGCTCCAAACGGTCAACCTAAATTGACCAGGTGATGGTCAACAAAG
The DNA here is from genome assembly GCA_030686995.1 of Artemisia argyi. Classification (NCBI taxonomy): domain Eukaryota; kingdom Viridiplantae; phylum Streptophyta; class Magnoliopsida; order Asterales; family Asteraceae; genus Artemisia; species Artemisia argyi. Next base: position 8,223 of record JARVZY010007500.1, on the reverse strand, counting down.
TCAAACAGCCTAGAGTCAATGCTCCGTGGAAGTATAGTGGTTTCCCCTGGTCGTTATGTCCCGACGAGGTGTGATGGTTAATAAACGGCTTTGTGATCGGGTGAATTTGGACGGATAAGGTTTTGAGATTGGTTAAACTAAGGAATCTACAATGAAATAGCTTAAACAAGCTATATGAATAAGACTGGAAGCTCGGAAAAACCAGAAACATTTAAAACTTAACACGCGTACGTTCACGTTTTAAATAACGCGAACGTACAAAATAAAAAGTAAAAACTGAAATCTGAAAACCCCCGGGGGTGAAAATGACTTTTTTACAAACTAAAAGGTAAAAGAAAATTTTTAGAAAATTAAAATTAATTTTTACACTAATTAATTATTTAATATTAATTAAATACTATTTAATACTTATTATTAATATTTAAATATCTTAAATACAATATAATATTATTTAAGTACTAGAAAAATGAAAATAAAATTCCTAAAATTATAAATAAACTAAAAATAAGTTTTAAAACTAAAAATATGTATTTTTGTCTTTTTGTGGTTTTTATATTAATTAATTACTTATTAAATATTAATTATCTAATTAAACTATTGTAAATCATAAAAAATAGTAAATGAACAGTAAAAATTCTAGAAAAATTCCTAAAATTATTTTATAACATATAAAAGCTAGGAAAAATATAAAAACTAGGTTTTACTTAATAAAAACTAATTATGCTATTTAAAATTTAATTATTGATTAATTATTAATTAAACTAATATTAAATCTAATAAATACCAAATGATAAAATAAAAATCTAAGAAAATTACTAAAAATACTTTAATATGAAAGGAAATTAAAAATATATATAAAAACACCAAGTACTTAATAAAAATCTAAAAATGAAAATTAAAATTAAATTACACTAAATAGAAACTATCACATAATATTAAATTGTTTTTTTCTGGATTTTCTTTTTGGAAAACTATTTTACAACTAAAAACATGTAACTTTAATAAAAACAACTTTGGTAGAACTTAAAATTAAGCAAATTACAAGCTTATTGGTATGACAGTTGACTTTGGTCAACTGTCAAGGGAAGGAGATGATGTGGGCAGCTAGGGGGCCCACAAAGGTAAAATAAGCTATGAACAAGTGAAATGGGCCAAAATAAGCTTGAGGGAACAAGCACAAGCCCAGAATTAGCCAAATAAGCTGATTAAGCTAATCCTCAAACCAAACAGTCCACTCAGATAAGGGACAAGGTTTTGTGGCCAATTAAGGTGGGGTCCACAGGCTTCTAGGTCAATCCAATGGTCAAATCTTGGAGTGTGGTAGGAAGGGGTGGAAATGAGCCAAGTGGTGGGGCTGTGGACCATTGTGGTGGCCAGAAAACCACCATCAAGTGGTGGTGTTGGGACTGCGGTCTGTGCAGCAGGGCAGAAGCTTGCCCTGCAAGTGATTTTGAGGGTGTGTGGGGCCCAGGAGAAAATTAGAAAAAATCAAAGGGTTGTGGAATCTCAAAGACAAGTTGATAGACAACAAATAAAAACAAGTTTCAAGCCATGAATCCTAACACACAATTCTATTTAATTCTTTAAAGTTTTGAAAAAATCTGAAATGCAAACTTTTGACTTTTTGATAAAAACTTGATTTTGACTTTTATGAACTTAGGACCCTAATCTAATGATTGAATAACATGTAATAAGCTGAAATAAAGTTAAACTAGCCTAAAGCTACAAGTTACAAGCTAATTTAGGGGTTTATGGATCTTAAATACCACCACAGTTAACTGTGGTGGTGGGATAATGGTGATATTGACTTTTTTGTACAAGAGACCTAAAATTGAGACTTATTGTGACCTAATATAACCTGAATGAATGTGACCAAACCATAATTCTCCAACAAAACACTCCTTAACCTATCTAAACTAGTAAATCCAAACACCCTTATAAATCCTAGATAATAGTGAAAGTAACTGAAATTTGAGCTAGGGTCTAATTAATCAAACACAAACTATCCACTAAGCTGTAATGAGACAAAATAAGAAATGAACAACCACAAAATAAACACAATGGCCACAAACACAGATTATGCTTAATGAATATGAAAAATGCTTACAATTGGCATCCAAGGTGAAACCAACTGAGAATCAATCCCAAACTGACAACTTAATGCTCCCATGAGCTACTAAACCAGAATCCATTCACACATAACCAGAATCCATTGCTTCTTCCTTCATAATCTTTTTTTTTTTTTTTCTATTTATTTTTCTAGAATTTTGATTATTTTTTAGTTATGAACTGAAACTGGCTTCAAAGCTTTGATAGCTTTATAAAAACTTGTTGGTACTTTGATTGAGCTTAAAGAAACACTTAAAACAATATTTAACAATATATATAGCAAAGTTGTCAATTTTGCTAAGAAATGCCAATAACTGAATTCGTGAAAAATAACTTGGAATTGATAATGAAAAAGGTTTACATTACACTCTAAGAACTGAGTAAAACTAATTTAAGCTGAAAAATACAACTTACAATGAAAATTTATTACCTACGACATAATAAAACTAAACTACACTACTATTAAGCTAAGACTCCCTCTTTCTTCTTTCCACTTCACTTTTATAGACCCTGGAGGGTTTCTTTTACTTTCCCACATGGAATTCCAGCCGTTGGATGCCTAGATTTGATCTTGGCCTTTGAAGCAATTTTTGGCGGGAAATTTATATTGGGCAGGATTGAGTGGGTTAGGTGTTGCAGTTGGGGTAATAAATGTGGAGGGGGGATGTAGGGGACAAGGGTTGTGGTTGGTGAGGATTTTGTGGTGAGGAGGGTGGATATGGAGGGGGCAGGTTGCAGAGAATTGGGGGAAAAGGTGGGGGAACAGTGGTGAGGGTGTGGAGTTTGACCTGGTCAAACGACCAGGTTATATTATCAAAAGGGAAGGGGAGTTTGGGCCGGTTGTGTATTGGGCTTGGGGGTTGATTATTGGATCAGGGGTGGTTTTGGGTTTGGTGTTGGATTGTATTTGGGTTAAATTAAATAACAAAGGTCCATTTGGTAAATAATAAATCACAAGGATCACAATTGTAATTTTGCCAACCTTAGGGACTGAAAATGTAGATTTCACAAATTACTACTATGGACCAAAATTGCCAATCACCAATATTTCAAAAACCATCTTTTGCCATTTTCATTTTTCAAAATTTCCCGGGGACCAAAAATGATATTTTTCAAAGTTAAGGGACCATTCTTGCCATTTTGTCAAAACTTTTATCCAAGGGCATTTCTTGCCAAGTTTCATTTTCCAAAGGACCCTGAATGATTTTTCTTTCAAAAATATCCCACCAGGGACCAATTCTGCCAATTTCCAAAACTCTAGGGACTAAACTTGTAATTTTCCAAAACTTTTCCAATTTTTCACCAAAGGACAAAATATGACAACTTTTGATTTCAAAAAGGACCTTTGGTGATAATTTTCCTTATTTTGAATGACCAGGGACTAGTTTTGTCAATTTTTGAAACTTGGGGGACTGAAACTGCCAATTTTGCAAACTTCGTACGTTTTTCATTTGTTTTTACTCTTTTTGCATCTAAAACATATAAAACACAATTTTGAAATATTTTCAGTATTATGATGCATTTCTGAGTGTTTTTGTATATTTTGCAGTTCAGATTTGACCAAAAATGATGAGTGTTTGAGCACTCATCAATCCCTCACAATAAACTATTGCTAGTCCCTAGCAATAACTGTTTTGAAAACTTGATGGATTTTAAACTCTTTACCAAAAGCCATCACTTCTGGAGTAGCCAGGTGTAAGAACTGTGGCACACCAGATAACCGTGTGATTTTGAACAAACCACCAGCTGTCAACGGATTTGATTAGTCTTTACCAAAAGCCGTTTGCTTCTGGACTAGCCAACTCTTAATGGACAAGTCAACATCTTGGTGAGCTGATTACCAATTATGGATTTTCCACGGCCTTTACCACAAGCCATAATCTTGTGGGCTAGCCAACTCATTCGCGTTTTAGGATATGGCGAGTTGAGGTACCATACAATTTTGGGCAAATTGCAAGCCGTAAACGGATTTGATGTATCTTTACCAAGAGCCGTTTGCTCCTGGATTAGCCAATCCCTTTGTCGGTTAGACTTGGCGGACTGATTACCACAAAAATTTTGAAACACCAGTGAATTTTTTTTTTTAATTTTTGAGATTTTGGCTAAAAACGGGGGTACTAGATGGTAAAATGTGTGATGAGTGTGTAAATACTCATCATTTCTGTTACATTTAAGCTGCAAAAACATATGAAAACACACAGGAATGCCTTGAAATATATAAAATTATCCCTGGATTGTGTTTTTATGCATAAGGATTGAAAACTGATGAAAAACAAAACATTTCACATAATTTACAGTTTCAGTCCCTGAACTTTGGAAAATTGGCAAAACTAGTCCCTGGTAAATCAAAACTTGTACAAATGTCATAAAAGGTCATTGGAATTCATAAGTTGTCAAGAAAAGTCCTTTAAAGTTTAAAAATGGCAAAATGACAACTTTGGTCCCTCAACTTTTGAAAAGTGTCAAATTTAGTCCCTGGGTGTTTAAAAATGGAAAATTATCAAACTACACCCTTGTACTATTCTAAAAAGACAAAATTGGTCCTTATGATAACTTTTGAGAAGTTACAAATTCAACCCTTCAAAAATCAGAAAGTTACAGTTTTGGTCCCTGAAGTTTGTGGAATTTGCAGAATTGGTCCCTGAGGTTTAAAATGATAAAATTTATAATTATGGTCCTTATACTAATGGTTTATTGCAGGTTTAGTCCTTAAATAAAGTTTGGAAAAATCACAAACAAACCCCTCAACTTTGGCCGAATTACACATTTAGTCCTTTTGATTTTTCCTAAGCTACAAACAAACCGGACCCTTTGTTTTATTTTAACCCAAAACCAATTCCATAATCCAAATCCTGATCCAGTCCACCACTTGGGCCCAAAAACTTACCCAGCCCACCCCTTTGTAAATAAATAAAACAAACACCCCCGTATTTCCCTCATCGTCCTCCACATCCCTCCCCCTTTACACCTGTAACTCATCTTCACACCCACCTCACACCCTCATCATCACGCCTACTCTCCACCATCTCCTTCAACCCAAACACGCCACATTAAATGCACTTCACACCCAACTCACACCCCAAAACCACCACTGTAGCATACATACCCATAGTATTGAACCAATACCACTCAACTTAGTCCAAAACTTCACCAAACATGTCCCCTACTCCTCCATATACTCCCAAGACACATTAATTGTGACAGAACTACCTCAGTACCAGGTGGTGCATTTTGGCGCCAAAATGAGTTTAAACGGTTTGGATCAATTTGACTGGATGGAAGGCCAAGATTTGAAGTGGGATAATATCTTTGGACTAGTGGGATGAAAGATGGTGATAAATACTGAAGAAAGGAGAAGAAGAGATATATAGAATTTGTAATCCTAGTTTATGAAAAAAGTAGAATAATTAATTAGTTTTCACACTAGTTTAATCTTCAATTTCTGTTACTTAAGTGTTTGTTAACTTTTCTAAAGTGTAATAAACAGCTTTGTACTCAGTTTCAATCTATCTTTTAAAGTTTTCAAGTTATTGTACCATTGTCCATTTTTCAATTCAAGTATCTTAAATTCTGTGAATGATTGTTGTTTAAAAGGATCTCTTAAACACTACTCAGCTCTTAGTAAGCTTTTGCAAGATTTCGGATTCAATTAACCATCAATAATTCATAAAAAAGGAAAATACCAAAAAGAAACAAGTAAAATAGGAAATTTAAACTAGAAGGTTACTGTAGAAGCAAAGGAGCAAGGTTTATCTTGGATTGCCTTGGTTTAGAGCTTTGTGGAAAGCATATAGGTGTGGTTATCTGTTCTTGGTTCTCAGTTGTGCCCTGGATTCAAGATTGTAAGCTATTTCTTGATTTTTTGGCATTTACTGTTTTAGTTCTTAACTTAGTGTAATCCTTCTTGTTTCCTGCTTAGTTGGTATTTGTTAGTGATAATATAAAATAAAATCAGTAGTTTATTAGTTGATTTGCATAGTTGTTAGTAAATAGAAATTAGACAGTCAAATTAGTATAAGTAGTGATTCATAGTTATTGTTGTTGTTTGCTGTATTATTGTGCTCATTTAATCTAAGTTCATCATAATCAAGTATCTGGAATCAATTTCATGTTCTATCTTATTGTTATACAACACTAATCTAAAAATAGCCTTGCTAAAAGCCTGTTTGGATCAAGCTGTTTCAGTGAGTTAGACCTGTTATTGTTGCTTTATTCTTGATACTTCATGTTTGTTTAGGTTTATATAACTCATATCTGTCACATTAATTAGGTCTCATTAGTATAAAAGTCAAAATAGAACTTAATCTTGTCTAGTTGATTAACTGTTAGAGTAAACTAGTTCTAAATCTTCATACTGGCTTAGATTTGGGTAAACTAGCTAAATCTCATCTTATTATAGCTTATTATAACTATATAAATCATATAATCTAGATTCAAGCTCAGATAAGTCAAACTTAGCCTTTAATTAAAAAAGTCAATTTGCAGCCCTACCAATTTTTGAATAAACTTTGGATTTTTGGTGTGTGTTTGTTAATTGATCATAGGACCTGAGCTTGTAGGTTTTAAATATCTTGTTGCTGATCTCTTTGTTACTATTTTTCATAATTTTTTATCTAGCTTATTAAGAGCTTAATTGTGCTTAACTTTTGGTAATTCTTCATAGACCTCCCCTGTGCACAGTCCTACCACTCAACTTTGGAAGCTTGCATAAGCTTGTGTAGTTAGTGTAAGCCTGTGTATTTTGGATCTTTGTGATGCCCATGTGGCTAGTTGCTTGAAATAAGTGCTTATTTGCTTTTGATTGCTTATCTGTTACTGCTTATCTTGCTTAAATTTGTGCTATCAAAATAAACACAACACTGATCACTCAGTGCAAACAACCAACTTCTCAAGCTCATCACTGAGCTTTAGCTTGTGATCTAAGGTTCTTTTAGAAGCTAAGCAGTCCATCTATTAAATTCAAGCTTAAATTTTCATTCACATAGCCTTTTACTAGGGCTGCAATCATCTATAAGCTTGTTCATTCACTCAGTCCTCTGAGTGACTCAGTTAAACCATCAAACTTCATAAGCCCTTGACAAGCTCATCTGTGGTTCACACAGCTTAAGCTTGGCAATTTGGAATCCTTACCAACCCATCTTTAAACTTCAACATTCAATAAGTCCTCTTGAGCTTATTACATAAGCTTAATTTGACCACTTTGGTTGTCTGTTTGGGTGTTTGGATCTCAGCTTTATTGGAATTTCTTATAAGCTTTTCACAAGCTTATTAGCTTATCCCAGTAAACTCACTTGTCCATACCTGTCAATACACTATCTATATATAATAATATCTTTTTATTTTCTTTGTTTAGCCTGTTTCAAAGCTTGTACTAAGCTTATAAGCTCAATTTCACTCAATCACTTAACTGAGTGAAAACCCAGTTGGACCTCTCACTTCCCAAGCTCATTCTGAGCTCATCAGTGGGTCCCACAACTTAAAACTTGGTTCTCCCAACCCCCTCCTACCAGGCTTGAATCATTGACCCTTTGTTTGACCTAGACCCTAGTGGACCCCACTTGGTTTTACCTCATAAAGCTGTCCCATTTTCTGTCTCAGAATCAAATAAGCAAGTGCTTATTTGTGTTCTTTGGCTTATTCAAGTTACTAATTTGATTGAATCTTGTTTAGTATTGTATAAGTAACTTATTGAAACCAGAATAGACCCTAGTGGACCCCACATAAGCTCATTTGAGCTTATTTCCTTCAAAGTCAACTTAAAAGTCAACTGTCAAGGGTAATAAGCACTCTAAGTGCTTATTCTGGGTTTCTAAGCTTATTGTTTTTGTATTAGTTTCTTATTTTAAGTATTTTAATAAGTTTATAAAAGAAAAAACCAAAAAAGCCAAACTTACTTATAGTGATAGCTTCTATTTAATAGAAACTATCTATTTAATTTTCCTTTTTAGCTTATTTATAAGCACTTTTGCTATTTTACATTTTTATTAAATCTCTTATATATTAAAGTAATTTTATAAATTTTTCCAGAATTTTCTTTTGTCATCTAGTGTTATTTAGAATTAATATTAGTTTATTTAATAAATTAAATAATAAATAAGAATTAAATAGCATAAT